>DWTU01003103.1:0-10737 GCA_018251515.1 Cecropterus confusis
CTAAAATTATGTGCGTATTAGAAGTTAATTATCACTGCTTTACGGTGAAGGAAAACATCGTGAGGAAACCTGCACACTTCAGAGTACTCTAAAAAAAAAAGAGTTCAAAAAAGTGTATGAAGTCTACCAATTTGCACTTGGCCAACGCAGTGGACTATGGCCTAAAACTCTCTCATTCTGAGAGAAGACCCGCCCCCAGCAGTAATGGGTCAATAATGATGATAATCCAAAAAACACTGACTATTAGTCGTAAGAATTGGGCGTCGGGTCTATTTGTGCTAAATTCGTTGTAAAAACTTTGTTGAAAATAAATGTTCGATAACATATACGTCATGATAAATAGACCACAATAAACAAATTTCATTTGAACAATATTATTGTAAACTCAATATGTCTTCTTTTAATCACTTCGACTTTTAGAAATAATTCCGTGAGCGTCCAGCAGTTACGTAAAATCACCGATTAAATTCATTAAAAGATTAATAAAGTTAACAAGCGTTTTCTTATATATATATATTTGTTTTCAAAATTAGTAAAATGATATAATGTTAATAGGACCGGCGGCAGGAGAAATAACTATGCATTTATAAATTATATTATGTATGAGTATCTAATTATTATTACGATAATATTTTATGCCTCCTGATGTTAATGACAGTCTGACAAAGTATCCGGTTTCATTTTCAACTATGTTCTGCACGTGTAGGAATTTTAATTTTTATTAATTAATTTTAAACATTCTGCATTCCAATTAAAATAAATTCAAGTTCTGTCAGATAGACAAACGTTTAACATAATCTTGTTTTAAGACGTTCATTTAAATTTAAACATATTAGAAAAAGGCCACAAGACCTTCAATCAATAAGTAATTAGTACAGTACAATCACGGTAATGTATGCGCTGTTACTTATTAATACATTTCTAAACAATAAGCAATTCGTTCGTATACTAATCAAATACTTGTCTGAAACACAAAACTAAATTGTTTTAATAGGTCCGAGATATACCATAACAACTAATTAATGCCGACGTGTCACTACAGGCGTTAGCAGCGGACCTTTATTATGACAGCCCTTTAAAAATATCCACGTTCATTCTTGTAAGTTATCTTAAATTCTATATTGAATTCCGAAAGTCTGAATTCACGGATTTCACGAAAGTTTCTTGCGAATCGATTCGTTGTTAAGTTTAGAGGTTATGTAAAATTCTTCCAATAAATTGTTGATTAATATGCATATTTCAAAATTACTGAATCCAATTTAATAACCCGTATAGATAGTTCAAGTCAACAGGCTAAAATCAAGAATAAACAATTTAACAGTTAATTAATACCTCCCGCATGTTATTACAAGCGTTAGCAGCGGACCTTATTATGACAGGGCCGCTGTAAATAATTACGCGCTGGTGACGCGAGGCGCGGACGGCGGCCGTTGACAAATATCCACTTTCGCTGCGCGCGCGCAGGTGGCTCGCTAGAACCTCCGCTGGAATATTAAACGTTGGCGGATGGTGACCAGCGCACTGTGGTTGATTTATATATTAGTAATTTACCTAGCATTTTCCACTATGTATCATGGTTACGTACTCACTTTACAGATACATTAATTGTTTTAATTTGGATGTTATATACTTTTACAAAAAATCCTCACAAAGGCAGATACAGATGTGACAGTTCCGACGCGCTGTGAATCAGCAAATGTTCCTACCCTTCATTATATGAAACTGAAGTAACAAGCCAACTTGCAGTTTACCTGATGAAAAGTGATTGCTACCGTACAAGGACATCTGTAAGAAACTTGTGATAGAATAGAGGTTCTATCTGATTTTAAACACAGATGTGTTGTTACTACCGGGGGCTAAGATGTTCGTATAATATGAAAATGAGCCGGCAACCAAACGAACCGAAACAACTGCCTTTAAATATACAGGTGCAGTTACAAAATTTATTAGCGCTGTAGTGCGCATACATTCTCAATGGCATACCCAAACTTATAGGTCTATCCAGCACAATTACCACAGAGCTAGGAAATTTATATGTAAATAAATGGTCCACGTTGACAAATGTTCACTTTCCCCGCCAGTGGCTGGTGGGTGATAGCCGCGGGCACCGACAGTTATACTTATCATTAGTTGATCACACTTTTTGTTTTAAACAGGACAATCCTGTTTACACTAGTTCATAAACTATTAGTAGTAAACAAAAATGTAAACAGGATTTCTGAAAATAAAATATTGCTAATGATGCATTTATTGATATGAGTCAATGTTTGTATACAAAATGTACGTTTTAAATATGTTTACAAAAGAGAAAAGCTTTCAATTTGCACCTAAAATATCACTTTCCAGAACAAGAGTTTAAATGCAGTAATACGACAGCAAATTTTTAATACAATTTATCATATTATCAAAATAAAATGCAAATCCGGTTTAGGCAAAACATGTAATGGTCGCACTAACTTGTCACTACGCACAGGAAATGTCATTTGTTACTGTAATAAATAAATTAATTCTCTATAGCTCTACATTCATTAAATGTAGCAGTTGGTTTAGGCGGTCTACTTATCTTTGTTTTAACCAAAAAGCCGGCAACACATGAGAAATTACTCAATTTTACAATTTCTATCCTTATATTTTATTTGATTGCAGCTTTACAGTCTTTAATAGGCCTGCACGACGTAACATTAAAATAAAAATAATTATTAACAATTTAATATACAAATCTTTTGGGGTCATACTTTATTGAAACAAATGTATCCAATAAAGTAGTGGCATAAACTATATTTTAAACATAAGTTTGGAAAGCGGGCGTGACAACATGTGACAATCATGACTTTCCTTTTCGCTTCGCCGCCCGCGCTGCGAAGCCTCCAAATTGACGTTAGACACATTAATGCACTCAGTATGCTTTCTTTGTTGTAAAAAATTGGATCAAGTGCTCAACAAGACACTCATTTACACATACAAATACACACATGTAATTTATGTAAACTTTAAAGAACGTCACAATATTCAACCAATCAATAAAGTAACAAGTCACCTAAAACTAAACTAAATTTTGTGTGATTAAATCGGTATTCACAAAGGCCCTATTTGTTACACAACTTATATGCGGAAAGCAGGTAGGTAGGTGTCTGAGGTAGGCACATGTGCGTTACTACTCCTAATAACTGAGTCCTTACCAAACCAAAACAGCAATGCTTACCATTGCTGTTATCTAGTACTTTTCGGTTTAAACCGTTGAAAGTGACTTACGACACGAAAATAGCCATTTTACGCAACAGTAGTATTTTGATACGGGATTGGAAATATCGATTGAAAATTTCAAGATCGACGCTTTCTGTGATTTATTTACAAACAGCGTGATATTGTTGCGTTATGCAATTTTGAGAAATAGTCGAAAAGCATTCGGATATTTTTGTCAACAGTTCTAGCCGTTAAAGTCATTTCTTATGTTATAGAACTACAAGACAAAAGGGGGTTGGAACCCTCAATGGTTTTAAGGTCGTGGTTGCCAACCTATTATTGCATTTAACAAAATAGCTCATGCTTCTTAGACCTCAAGAGCAGCAACGTAACTGTGATTGACTTGAGATAACATATCTGTTCTATATAAAATTGCTTACAGATGTCCATGGGCGGCAGTCCTTACCATCAGGTGGACGTTCGCTACTTCAATACAAAAAGTAATAAACTAAAGTACTTAAGAGGAAACGCAGTCACGGCCAGCAACTAGTCGTGCAACGCAAGCCACACAAAGGCAATCACACGCTGAAACCCGTTCCCATTTTTTGCCAATCGAACTCCATTATAATACTAATTACACAATAAATACAAGAAAGCAGGCGTATCAAAGTGCCGCGTATTACCTATAGTTTCACTAATCATCTCGTCAGTTTCTCCGTTAAATAATATTGTATCTTGTTCAAATAGTCGTCTCGTGGCTTTCATCCGCTTATGTAACGGTCCGGTCCGGTGGGTACGATAATTATACTATGGACACTGACATATGTCTGTCATACACGGATTCATATTTAATTAAACGCCTACGTTGAGGATTAAGCCTATGTTGGTCCCTTCCGTGTGACGGCTGAGGTCTTAATGATCTCAGTACGTACTAGTTCATAATAAAATATTCTTATATACTATTTCTATCTTGTTGTTTGTATTAGTTCATAGATACTTTAAACGTGATGATGAATTGTGTCAATATAAATCGTGATGTCTGTCCAGTTTTTCAATTTCTATGAAGAAACTATAGATATTTTTGTTGTAACGTAATGTCAAAATCAGTTCAATCGTTTCAAAATATTAAATCCTTTAATAAATCGGTATTATGGAAATTTATATACAAAATGTAGTGTCATTACTTGTAGATGTTATGGGAGGCGACAGAACGATAAAACTAGAAGATAGGCAGTAGTGTCTTCTGATAAAGTATTATATCATATTTTGAGGGTGGTAGACCTTTTTGTGGTTCGCCTCCGGAAGCACCACCGCCACACCTATTTCTGCGTAATAGCAGCGGTGTTATATAGAGGAATACTTTTCCGAGGCATTCCATCTTAGTCCTCATGGGTAGCAACGCATCTGTAGGTAACCATAGGTGAGACTTTAATCTTACTTAGGGTTGATTACAGATGTCTATGGATGGCAGTAGCCCCTTACCATCAGGTGGGCTGCATGCTCATTAAATCTGTGGCCTCCCCCTTTCTAAGAGTCGTCCAGCTATGCAATTGTAAGAGCTAGTTGAAATTGTAAAGCAACTTAATATAATTTCCAAAAATTATATAATATTGTTGTAAAGGACAGCATGGTACGAATAATTTAAAATTATTATTACAGATCTTAAACATAAATCCAAATAAAAAATACACTGACACTACATACTTACGCAGCCAAACTAAAAACTACTATTATACTAAAATTCGTTTCTGAATTCCTGCTTATCTTTAAATTGAATCCACATCTCTCATGCAGTTGAAAAGCAATAAATCTACACAACAACTAAAATACTTTTAAAACAACAAATCTTTAAATTGAGAAAAACATTAACCATGTTGTAACGCTTATAAACCCAGTCAACCCGTCCGCTGCTCGCCAATTATCGGCTCACGTTGACGCGATCTCGTTGTTGCAGGAAGGGTTAGCATTAGCTGCATAACTCGTACCGCCGCACTGCCAATTTCGGATCTATATCCCGGGAGCAGAACTTGTTTTGCGGAAAAAAGTCGTCTCGTTATTCCGTGCGAGCGGCTAATGCGTTAGAGTCGCCGTGCGTTAAGGAGAAAATTGCAGGATATTTGAAATAAATGGTGGTACGATGATTTATTTGACAAAATTATAAATGGCACGGAATTTCTCTCATCTTCCTCGCCATTATACCAATACCTTGCAAGTTAGAAAAATAAAAATCCAGGAATTTGTTGCTTTTACAACAAGGTCTTAAAATATATAATTTAAAAGGGTAATTGACTTAATTGTGCCATAAATTATATATTCCCTAAAGTTTTAATTTTTAACATTTTATTTTATTTAATAACGCTGTACCGTACGAATCATGAATGGGTTATTAGCCTTGTTTTAAAATCCCTCATGATTGGGACATATCCCCGCATCGCAACTAGTAAAGTTACCCTAGTTACGGGATAAAGAAATATAAAGTTTATTTTTTCCGTGAAAGCTTATAGAATGTGTTTCCTTTGGCAAGCAGCAAGGTGGATGTCCGTACATCAAACACTTTCACATGGGTTATGGAAGCGAAAACTGGAAAAATGTCGTAATTTACACCGATAAGGTGCTCACGAGAAATCCGCCATGAGACAAGCTTTTGTACGTAACTTGTATCTATTTAGATGTTCTCAGATACAGCAAGGATCGTATGCACTTACCGGCTATGGTTGATAACCGTTACCGGTATGTTTGCAACACATGTTGATTTTATTTCCATAATAGAAATTTATTGCTATAGCTCGGGTACCACCTAAATCAATTATAATAGTTTCATCTATTAGCCATCTCAGGTCCACTGCTGGCCACAGGCTTCGCCTAGTGGGTTTTTATGCTAAAAATGTTTACCGCTCCTAACTTGGTGACCGCAGTGGGTGTGATGTTACACAGAAAGATGTTAATGCCCCTCTCGTGGATTTTGTCCCTTAGTCGCCTGTTTCATCAGATAGAAGAAGCAAACGAGCATGCAGTCCACCTGATGGTAAGTGGTTACTGCGGCCCATAGACATCTGTAAGCAACTTCATATAGAATAGGGGTTCTATCTGAAGTCGATCACAGATGCGTTGTTACTCTTGAGGACTGAGATGGTCGCCTTATATATAAGTAAGCCGGCAACCACAGGAAGAGGGGCAGTGATTCTATTGAAGACAAATACACGCGACGTTTTGATAGTTTATGCTTCAAAATTTAGACAGCCGAAAGAAAGACTGAAAGGACCGCCAGTGACCTAGGCGAAAGGGGTTCAATATGGTCTCTGACCAGTAGGACTGACGATGTGAAATAGATAACGGTAACTGCTGGCAAGCTGGATGCAAAGGGCACAGAATCTCAGTGGTGGTGATAGGTAACTAGCAGCAGGTCTTTCGTAGCGATATTCATAATTATTATGAGACGAATGCATTACTTATATCATAATGATTTTTCGTTATCGGCTATAAAACTTCTTTTTTATTTATATTTATGAACTTTGTGCAAGCGAGGCGCGTGAAGACATTTTGAAATAGCAGCCCTGTTTATTGTTTCGTTTGTTTGTATTTTAATGTTACGATGTTCAAAATTTATAAATAAATAACAACTATGTACGACATTAGGAAAACGCAACACATTTGCAGTGTGAACGAAGACATAATTATCTTATTAATAAAATAGAAATTCAGTCGGGTATTAATTAAAACTTACCTACGTATCTGATTGTAATTTCTAAGGCAGATCCGCATATCAAAATAATAGTCGCGTGCATATAGTGACAATCAATTAATGACTTTCTAACATTCACTTACATTATGCATGTGGATGGCACGCCTCTTCAATATGCATGTAATTTTGCATCATGTGCGATGCATGTCTAATGCACGTTATTATGATATGCATGAAATTTTTCACTATATAAATTTATACGCGCGTTGAATGGATAATCTGGGAATTGTTTCTGTGAATTCAGCGAATGAAAATAGTTTGCCTTCAAACCACAGCCTCTTTGTGCGAGTTTATTACGTTTCCTCATAACAATGATTTTTTACGTTCTCGCCCATCATCGCAAAGTACATTGGAAGGTATGGCCGAAACGTAAACGTCCAATGTAAATGGCAATGTATGGGCAATAATGTAAACACGTTGAAGAAGCATAATAAACTCGTACTAAGGCGGCGCTAAAAACCGTTTTTATAAAAAAAAAATAAGATGGTAGAAAAATTTTAGTTCGACCTTTTTAGTTCGATGGTACCACCGAAGCACCTATTTCTAACGTTACGTAGTTGCGTTTCGGGGGAAGGTTGTGGTTGGCAGCTTATTTGCAATAAGACGACTTAATCCTTAGGAGTAGCAATGCATCTGTTATTACGAATAAATAGGTGTGCTGATGGCGGCTTCGTACTCCAATCGTAAGGGGTTCAACCTTCAAAGAATATAATGTGGTAAGACAGTAAGGGTTTTGAAAAAGAAACCATTGAAATATTAGATCTCAATAAACACACGTACAGACACACAATGTAATACACAAGCGTGACTATAAGCATTGAATACATTGTTTAAATATTAGATAGCGATGTAACAATTTTTAACAATAATGTAATTGTTGTAATTGATGCTTGATATCTTTTGTGATGTCAACATGTCCCTTATACAAGTACCTACATGCCATGAAAAAAAGTAATGAATATTGAGAGATATTTATGTAACATTTCTAATCTTATTTGGTAGAGCCACTGTAGTTCGACCGGGGAAGTACTCACTGCCACACCTATTTCTAGCGAGAAGCAGTTCTTGCGTTTCTGGGGAAGGGTGTGGTTGCCTAAGTGAGCCGGTGTGGTTGACGGCTTACTTATATATGAGGCGACCATCTTAGTCCTCGGGAGAAGAAACGCATTTGTGATCGACTTCAGATAGAACCCTTGTTCTTTATGAAGTTACTTACAGATGTCCATGGGCGGCAGTAACCACTTATCATCAGGTGGACTGCGTGCTCATTTGCTATTTCAGTATAATAAAAAAAAAAACCAAGGTGGTAGAATTCTTTGATTCGACTTTGGTTCGAATACGGAAGCATCACCACCACACCTATTTCTGCCTAATAACAGCAGTGTTATACGCTACTGTGTTCTGGTCGGAAGGGAGATATACTTATCCGAGGCGCTCCAACTCAGTCCTCAGGGGTAGCAACGCATCAGTAGCTAACCTCAGATAAGACACTGATCTTATCTGGGGTTGATTACCGATGTCCATAGGCGGCAGTGGCAACTTACATCAGGTGGTCTGCATGTTCGGTTGTTACTTCCATATTATAAAGAAAACCGCGAAGAGTATACAAGGGCTTCAGGGCCCGACAATAAAACGAACACGTGCCCAGCAAGGGGCCTTACGATCAGCAATACCATTATAAAAACAAATTGGTTTAATATTGAGGGAGATTTTGAGAAATATTTTAATTGTGGCGGAATCTAAGAAATTAATGGATGCTATACTATTCATACACAAAAACATTATTAAATTTCCTCAGAAGTTGAACACACGAACAAATCTTGATATCAAATTCTAAATTGGTCAGTTTAGTAAAATAAAGAAAGCAGTCAAATTTTCACAATCGAGGACAAACCACCAAACAAAAACGCTTAAAACGCTTTCTACACTCATAGCCCCACACTAGGATTTTCTTGTCTCGTAGGTACCATAGCCACACAAAGATGAATACACAAACACCCAGACCCAGAACAGAATTTAAACTCATTATTCTGATATCTGTCTGGCCGGGGATCGAACCCGGAACCCACTGCGTGTCAGACCGGTATGGTGACCGCTCCGCTACGCGGCTCGTCAAATTATACTATTCCACATATCATACTATACTACATATCAAATAACAATACAAATATTTATTGAACAGCGACGCAAGCAGAAGTCCTCACTGTGCCGCTAACAAGACGGTCAACATTTGTTCATCCAGACGAAGCCATGAAACAGATTTGACGACTCAATAAGGGATAAGTGGCCACTAATTGGGTGTTAGTTAACACAGTTTGACCTTCACGCAACCGGTATATGGTGTAAAGTATCTCTTTATATGAAACGTTCCTCGTTAGATGTAAGTTTATATTTGATATAAAGAATACAAGTGATACGAATATTAATAGTTTAAAGTAAGCGATCAATATTTATCCGAACTGTTGAAAATAATTTGTTTCAATGGAATTGATTTGTAGAATAGTATGTAATACACATTTTTTCATATTTCTCACTCGCACATCATGGAGGAATTATAATTAACAAGGGAGAGATAAAAAGCAAATACTGTGTTTTATAATATCTTTGCAAAAGGCTGTTTTAGATAACTCTACAAAAAGGTAAAAAAAATGTAATACACGTATGTACGTAAACTATAAGATTAAAGTGTGTTTTTTCTTTCTTTGAACCAGCTGAATTACGAAGTAAGAACAAGAGAGGTATATAAAAATATAATGTAATTCTTGTCTTTGTTATGAGGGTGCGAGTACAATTAAAAAGACTAAATTACTGCGAAAGAACAAGAAAGACAGTGGCCGGATAAAAAAGCCCTCAGTTTCTATGCATATGCCATAAGTATATATAACTTCATACACAAGAGGTAACTAAAATTGTGTGGACTATTCAAGAATGCACATACATTTAAAATAGTTGAAAAATAAATCAACATTCAATCTAAGGGACGTAAGAACGACCATCTAATTGAGCCCCCATTGGTCATGGTCTCATGAAATCAGACAGATCGCCGGATCAATCGGCCGACCGATCCGCCCGCGACTTGCGGCTGGCGAACGGCCACTCGATGGCCCTAATTACTCGCTGACCTAATTAACCATCGTTCAGGTTACGGTTCGAGTCCATTGAACGCTAATCCGCCGACTAATTTGTTATTAGTGTATTAACAAAACGACTATTAAACATGTGTTTTTTGGCTGTCAATCTTAGGCCAAAAAAGTGTACGTCACCTTGCGCCTCAGCGGTAAAATAATAAAACATAACAAATTCGGCCGATTGGTACAGTAAATTCGTATCATGTCGATTGTGATAATCGTAGTACAGATTGGAGTACGGTGGTAGAATAGAGAAACTTTTATGACTCCGAAAGCACCACCGCCACACCTATTTCTGCCTAATAAAAACAGTGTTAGGCGTTTTGGTCCTAAGGTAGTGGTTAAGGAGACATACTTATCCCAGGCGTTCCAAATTAGTTCTTAAGTAGCAACTCTGACCTTATTTGAGGTTGTGAAAAAAGAGGAATGACTCGTTAGGCTGGTATATTATGTCAAACGACTGGGTCAGAAGAAATGTCATAAAAATTATCGCACGGCGAGAATATAAGACACTTAATACGAAATTCGCATTCTGTGAGGTTCATTTTTGTCCTTTTCTAAGACGAAATCTTCACTTTTTAATCCACTGCACGACCAACTACTCTATCAAGGGTATTGCTAGTACAGCACTAGTACAATAGTAATAGTAGTAGTAGTAGTAGAAGTAGCAGTAGCAATAGTAGT
>DWTU01003104.1:0-10736 GCA_018251515.1 Cecropterus confusis
TAAAACTACCGACGTTTTAAAATGTTGAGATTATTTCCTACTTCTTTCCAAAACGGAGGTCGATACGTTATTTACAAAAAAAAAAAACTAATTTTTATCATAACAACAAAATTACTCTGTACTGTACATCTATATGCACAGCGAAGACCTTGCCAATTTATTACTAGTATTGTTTTGACGAATCATTAAAGAGGGTTTGACTGATAGAACAATTTAGTTGTTATTGCAATCAATACCAATACTGGGTTTATCACGATTGTTAACTGACGGCATAAAGTCAGCTTACAATCTCCGGGTGTTTGAATATTGATAGTCTACAAAGCGGCCTGGTCCATTCATCGCCAACAGACCGGATAACTTGTGCGATCTTGATAGCCGATCCTCTCAATCACGCAAGATACAAAGGCGATCTCTCAATATACATACATGATTCGTAGTAATCTAATACTGTATTCACGTATGTTTGATACTGCGATTATACAAGGAATTTGTCTTGAATTTAATTATCGGTTCATATAACTGCGAATGCTAGAAATGTCTTCATAATGTTTTCCATGGTGAGGGAATCTATTTGCTAGAGTGGGGGACTATGTATGACCCTTATCATTCCGTGAAGATACCGTGAAGATGCCAAACTGACAACTAGTGAGTTTATGATATAAGTTTCAGGACTTTTCCTTGCTTCAATTAAACGTGTATTTTGTTCGACATGTAGAATCAGCTTCGATCTAGGCAAATTAATTCTTTAATATTGATATAAGATCTTACAAAAAGCTACAACGTTTTGTTTCCTCTTTACCCGGCTGCGTCAGAAGGAGTGTAATATTTTTCGAGGGTATGTATGTAAGTATGTATGTATGTATATACCTATGTATGTTTGTTTGTATGTTTGTCCATTTTTTTGGCACGTGTTACAGCCCAAACGGCTTGACGGATTGTGACGTATGACCTATCGTTAGATACATCTCAGTTTGAAAAAAGACCATTCTAAATATATATATATATACATATACATATATACATATTGTCATAGTTTTACTTGACTATTTTGACGAAAGCTCCTATTAAGCGTTAAATCAAATGTATCATTATGAAGTATGGGCAAAAAATTGTTGTAAGCAGTCGGGTGTTTTTTAGTATTTTTAACAAAGTCATTAGTTTCAAAATATGAAAGCGGTCACTGCCGATCATGGACCTCTGTAAGCAACATCGTGTAGAATAAGGGCTCCATTGTCGTATGATCCTTAAATAAAATTGAGCCGGATTTTAATCAAAATTTTAATTTGTATTAATTCCTTCATTGCCATTTACAATTTATTTTATAATAATGGTTAATAGTTTCAACAATTATAAAATTTGAAGTTTGAATGGTTTATTCACCATAACCATGGTCATCCCTTCTATTCTTATTTAATATTGTAAATAAAATATTGTACATGTGAAAGTAACTCTGTCTATCTGTCTGTTACTCTTTCACGAATAAACCACCAAACCGATTTTAATTAGTACAAAAGTGGTTGGAAACGATATATTCTAGTCTTTTTATTGCGAAAAAAGGGGTTGAACGGCTTAAAATAGGGGTTAAAATTTGTATGGAAGTTCGAAATTGTTAAAAATAAAATCATGAAATTCAACCCGATTCTTCTTATGAAACTTGGAGTAAACCTTTTGTATGTGAAATAACATGATATGATGAAAAATGTTAACCTTCCACTCCTCGATCCTGATGGTGAACGTACTAACATTAAAAATCATAAATTCAACTTAACAGATGTGGAGACTACAATGTCAGATCATAAGCAGATGTATTTAGAAATAGGCAAATAGATACCAACGATAGATAAGAAAAAAGTAAAATACCAACGCATCTACTACAAAAAGCTGTACTCGGACGTAGAACACAGCATATTAATAAAAAGTTCCGATACTGATTACCAACAACTAGAAGAGTTGATAAAAAAGCAGTTCAAAGTAGTAGCATTACAAAACACAAAATTCAACATGATCTGATTGGATAAATAAAGACATAATATATGATATAAACGGAAAAAACCAATTATGGTACACACACGAATAAAACCCTAACGAAGAAGTGATTAAAAGACAGTTTTTGGAAGCAAGCAATGAAAAGTAGATATTATCATAAGGCTTTTAGAAAATGTGCGGGAAACTCCATAAAAATGTGGAAACTTATTAAAATTTTAGCAATCAATAGAATAAAAACAAAATCGGCTCCCTTCAAACTAAACACATTAACGGGACCTATCACTGATATTGCAGAAATATGTAATTGTTTTAATAACTGTTTTGTGAACGTAGGAGTAACTTTAGCGTACCAGATTAATATCACACTAAACAGTATTAACCTACACACTCAACCACAGACATCGTCATCTATAATTAATAATATCGGATTACTTCATCTGTCTCTCACATCCGAGGATGAGATTTAAGATTATTGAAAATCTTAAACCTAACACTACTACTGCTAAAATTATGTAATATAATTATATAAAATATATCAGAGGGAAAGTTCTTGAAGTATTTCGATCCTATTTATCCGGTAGATATCAAGTCGTTAAAATTAGTGGTGTCGAAAGCAAGCCAGAACTAATAACCTACGTAGCCCGCAAGGTTAAATTTTATGGCACTTGTTATTCTTAATCTACATTGATGACATTCATAGCCTAGACTAAAAAGATGAGATAACACTTTACGCAGATGATTCCAGCCGATTTTACTTTGGCAACAAACTTGAGTCGATCACAAATCAAGCCCAAGATGACTTAGATCGTCTTTCTTCATGGTTCCAGCATTATTTATTAACCGTTAATATTTCGAAAACAATGTATATAGTATTCAGGGCAAAAAAAAAATCGAGTGTTACCAAACTCTTACGATTATTATGGAACCACTAACAGACGCAACTACAGAGAAATATTTAGGCCTGATCCTGGATAATCGCCTCACATGGAAACAAAAGTCTGTTCATGTACATTTCATGTTCATTCTGTACATCATATACAACTTCATGATTAAGCCTCATCTAGACTATGTCATAGAAATTTGGGGTTTAGCAGCAAAGACACACCTTAAATACTTACAAATAACACAAAATAAAATTATTGAACAACTATTCCATTTTAACTATTTAACTCCTACAGATAAAGTAAACAAAGAAATAAAATTAATGACTCTTCTCCAAACATACACATACAATACATGTGTGCTAGTTCACAATATTTTAAATAAAAATATACACTCCAAAATAACATTCACTAAAAAAGGACAAATACTTAAATGTAAAACTAGACAAAGCAATAACATATGTCTTAGACTAGCGTGCCACGAACGCGTTACGTAAAGAAAAATATATGAGGGAGCGCAGAGGTATTATAATATTATAAACTTCCCATACAACAAACGTGATTTTTTGCCGTTTTTTTTGTAGAAAATTGTAGGAACCAAGAGGAGGCATTGCTTTAAAAAAAGAGTGTTTTTCCCAAAGTCAGATATACACGGTATCCCGAAACTCAACGTCAAGCGGGAACTGGGTGCAGAACCAGGCTATACCAGCTCCAATAAGAAAAAAAATCTATAAGACTTGGTTAAAGGACAACTATCATATTTCTGAAATTGACGAAAGTTGACACCCTATGCCAACTATACTATTCGGTACTATCATCACAATTTTTATATGATATTTAATTAAATTTTTATATTTGACGGTATTTTTTTCCGCAATGATTAATAACCACGCTATTATACCAGTTAGAAGTCACACAACAAATATCTTAGTATCTGTAAAAAAAAAACAATTAAATGGAAGCAAAGTTAAAAAAAATGGTTGACTAATTTTGAGACTTCATTAAAAATGTATGGTTAAAAGATGGCCTATTTAGTCCAGATTTATTATATGTTCAGATTATTTAGCCCAACGAAGTGGACACTGGTCTGCTAGTAGTTATATATTTCAACGTATTAGTTCATATCTTGTAAACTACTGAATCTATTTAGATGAAACTTGCACTATTATCTACTTAAATTGAAGCAAATATAAATCTTAACAATGGCCACATCTTGATTAATAGTTTTGAAAAAATGCCTTAACAAACATAAATACAACCTTAATTTTATATATGTTGAATGTTTAAGCACAAATAGACTTGTATGTGAAATATTGCATTTCGAATAAAATATTACATACGCACGCTTTAATTGATAATCCCCTTTTTAGGTCGGTAACATATTCATCATTCTATTGGAATATATTTAATATGTGTGTTATAATGCAATAAATATATACGTGCATACATTTCAAAAAAATATCCCATCATAGTAATGCATTAAATTTAATATAAAATAAGTGTTTATTAAAAGAACAGTTCTACCTACTACCGAAATATACTTGAAATTAAAAAGACCAATTTCGTTACTGTCATTCTATAAATTGTGAATCCTTATTTTATGTAAGAAAATGTGTAGGTACTTATATTATTGTTTGGTAGAGAATTAGTTCTCCGGTATGTTCCGCCCAAAGCCGGGATCTAATTAATTTTTTTCCGCAAGATCGCTAACCGCTGCCAGGACTACCTGCCGGCTTAAGGTTAATGAGAATTAAAAAAATGTAGCGTTTTGTGCAAAGCCTAAATTAAAATGATTACAAAGTGTGTGACCTTTTTACTATTTATTTTAAGTTAAATTAGCAGAAAATTACTATAAAAATTTTCAATACCTTTTAATTAAGTGTAATACTAAATTGGTAAATGATATTTTGTAGTAAAGGAATGCTATCTCAATTTTTTAACCTTAATACACTATAGCCCATGAATATCTAGAACCCTGTACAATAGGATAATAAAATAAATTTAGTTAAATAAAATCTAAAGTATGTTTTTATCGTTCCATGACCTCAGGCAACGAAGTATTATTAACATAAAAATATTATTATGTCAATATTATTTATGTCAGACTAAAAGTAAAACATAATTTTAATAAACACCTGCAATAATTCGGGGATAGACCGTTGAAACTGTTCAAAGCCCCGTCCGTAATTTGGGTCACGAGTGATTGAAGCTACGTCATAATTAGTGAGGAACGGATCAGTTTCCGCTCGTGATTGGATTGCATTCAGCGGGCCTACCTCGACGTCATTGTAATGTGTAGATATACAATTACCCTTTATTATTATAAAAGGGTGTCGTAAGGTTTATAAATGTCAACTGGAAACGCTTTTGTTAAACCTTTTGCAATGTATTTTTGCCACTAATTACTAAAAAGTATATCCTTTTACTTTGGCGATTTCGATTAATCAATCATTAAAAAAATTAATTAGGAGTTTTTATTCATTTTATTTTATCAACCCGAAATTTAAACTAGATTTTACGTAGAATAACTAATACAAAACAAAAGGGACTTAGATAAAAAGGAAATGAGGAGTATCTGATATTACGATAATTGTAATTATGTATAAGTTAGTCAAATATTTTGATATATATCCATACATATATATCCATACATGCAATAAAACTTGAGAAGATTTCAATTCTGTACATTGAATAAAAACTAAAAAAAAAAATACCTCTAGGGGTTTTCAAAGAAGTAACACAAGCCAAAAATATCATTTTGAAATATTTGTCTGTCTTTTGTCCGGCTTTTATGCAAAAAGACGGATTTAGATGAAACTTTTTTTATTATACATCTATAAATATCTACAAGTCCTCGTCAACATATAGGCTATAATTTATTTGAAATTGTTGTCTGTCTGTTGTCCGGATTTCAGGCAAAAACGACAGCACAGTCTTAAGCGTTGTTTTGTCAATGTTTCCTTACTAACTGAAGTAGCTAGTAACTTGAATATCGGGTATGGAGTTTAAAGTCAGCGCCATATATTAACTACCTGTCAAGTATAATGTAACATATTTATGAAGGTTTTAAATATTTATTTTAATTAAGAATTTTACAATTAATTCGACATGAGAATTAACAATTTAATTAGATGATATAATATTTTATTTGATAGCGAATGACAAAAATAAACAAGTAAAGCACGGTAGAAACAAATAAACAGATTACTCTCACCTACCCTAAATATGCGTCAGATGGTCTACACAGACATACGAGTAGTGCGGGTAGAAATGTCATTTTTTCAATATTTTTTTATATTTTATATAGACTGTATAACACATTTGAGAATGTATAACTTGGTAAGCATAGCTTGGGTACAGCATTCATGTATTACTATTTCAAAATATGAAATAAAAAAAATAAAAAAAAAAAACAAATTATGAAATAAGAAAAATCTAAGTTTTTTTGTGAATCTACGGCCTTATCGTTCTTAGAAACTAATAACATTCTGATTTCAAACAATTTAATTTTTTTTTCTTCTTTTACCATAATCTTGAAGAAGTGATAATTAATTTGCGAATCAGCTTACAAAAATCACAGGTACGTGTTTGGGATACGAACTTTCAGCTATCACTGCTTATGATATCTATCCTAATATGAATCTTATAGGCGAGACAAGGACTAACAAACGATTTTAGGGAACTTCATCATGAACGAGTTAACAAGAGGTTTCAAGCGTCGTAGGCGCAGACAGAATTTGCGGAGCGGGAAAATAAATAATAACTAATCTTCCTATCCGCAGTCGGAGAGTAGCGCGTCAAAGGAAGATAAATTCTCCTCCTCCTCCTTTACGGTAGACCAAGTCCTCCTCCTTCCAATGAACAAAGGCGGTGGGTACAGGGGCTCTTACCGCCGTGTTTTTATAGGCCTCAAGAACGCGCGCGTGTTGTTCCAGCGCTTATGCGCTAAAAAATAATTCACACAGGAACTCCAGATCCATCTCAGAGGGACCTAAAAAAGAGCCCAACGCTAGCCAAGTCGCGATAGATTGCAAAACCGTGCCTATGGGCTCGCTACTTAGCGTATAGAAAAAGTCGGATTCAGGGACAACTCGCTGTCACTCCCGTGACATAAAGGTATCCATGACGCAAATATGCGTATCCTTACACGCATATATCAAGGAGTTAACTCTGTATTGGAATGCGACAGTTTTGAAGCGTATAATTTTAGATGGAGGCTTTTGCCTAGAAATAAAATTATTTAACGGAAATTTAGTTTCCTTGGATGTAAAGTAGGGGTTGAAACTTTCTATGTGCAGCAGCGTCTTTCTGTGTAAAACTAACTACAGACACCAACACTCATGTCGTTCACGGTGATTAATGACTACCTCGTTAGGGGAGGCCTATGTCCAACAGCATGTTCCAGCAGTGGCTAACAAGTCTCCTGGATGGGTGGATTATATTATACTCTACGCGAACGAAGTCACGGATACTGCTACTTAGTAAATAAGATAGTATAGTAGATAAATGGTCACAAACCTTTATAATAAGTGAAAATAAACACAGTTCCTTAGGAGAACGAAGGTTACTGTCATAGCTTTCAGAATTAGTAAGCTGAAGTGGCAATGGGCAGCCCACGTCGTTCGTAGGGCAGATAACCGATGGGGTAGAAGAGCCGATTGGAGACCACGTCTGGGCAAATGGAGTGTACCGCCCGAAATGGTGACTTGAAGAAGATGGCGGTTAACCGCTGGATTCAGATGGCTCAGGACCGGTCGAAGTGGGGCCGATCAGGGTAGACCTATATTCTGCAATAGACTTTCAAAGGTTGATAGATAGAAAGATAGATAGACGATTTGTAAATTCTGCATCCATTATTATAATTCCTGCCACTAAATTAGAATAGTTGTACTGTATTCCTGAATTTCTCATTGCAATCTCGACCTGATTTCGATGTGGTTTGCTAAACGCACTGGAGTGTATAAATCTAAGGTAGTTCTAGGAAGTACTTAGGTAAGGATCATAGATAGGACTGATATCGTATTTGTGGTTGGTTGTAGGATGTGTGTTTAGGATGTTAATTTGTAGTTTCTGCATCCATTTTAAGCTACTTGGAGAAGGATCACTATTATTTGACTCTCTAGCTAAAGCAAAATTTACGTTCATAAAAATTATTAATAGGCTTTATACTTTATAAGCCTTTTAATATAAGATCGAATATGACATAAATAAAACTATTGAAGGAATAATTAACTGCTTGATATACAATGACCTAAGTATAAACTTATCCAAAACATATTATATTAGATTTAAGACTAAAAACAAGCAGCAAATAAATCTTAATATTAACTATGGGGGTCAGACAATAAAGGAAGTGCAGAACAGTACATTTCTGGGCATAACTGTTGACTCATATCTTACCTGGGCTAATCACGTAGAAAAAGTTTGTAGAAAAATAAATAGATTTCGTTACGTCATTGTTAGACTCCGACAAACCACATCGACCGAGGTAGCACTTGCTGCTTACCACGGATATATAGCCTCTTATATGAGATATGGCTTATTATTATGGGGCTCATCATCGCATGCCCACAGAGTTTTCCTAGCTCAAAAAAAATGCATTCGAGCTATTTCTGGTACTCCCCCTTACGACTCGTGTAAGCCACTGTTTCGGAAACTTAACATATTAACTTTACCATCCATGTATATTTTAGAAGCATGTATGTTTGTAAAAAAACATACAGAATTATTTACAACTGCAGACCAGGCCTATGCACGCTGTACAAGGAACACTAAAAGACTGGTATATGATAGACCAACACGTACTTCACTGCTCCAACGTAATGCATATGGAATGTGCATAAAAATATATAATAAAATACCTGTACACATAAATAAATTACCAATGAATAAATTTAGAGTGACATTAAAAAGATTTCTATTGACATCAGCTTATTACGACATTAATGAATTTATAAAATGCGACATAACTATGTAAACTGATTAATGTTATATTAATTTGACATTGTTGTTATTTTCCTATTAGCTAGTAGTATATGATTAAATATTGTATACCCACATAGGGTGGACTGCTGTGGACTATATTATGTATTGTAATATCTCATTGTAAACCGACAGTGAATAATAAATGATTATTATTATTATTGTACATAGCCATGTACAATTTTATTAAAGGTATATTATACTTAGAATTCATCGAAGATGTTATTTTCGTGGTTTGATTTGAGATACTCTATCGCTACATCTATTTTGCACAGCAGTGTAAAGATCTGCAAAGTTGGTACAAAGGGTATGGTGGTATGGTGGGAGATGTATTTTTCTAGTAAGACTTTCATCTGGAGTTAATCACATGTGTCCATGGAAGACGGTGACTACTTGCCATCAAGTAAGCTGCATGCTCATTAAGTCTTACATGTTATAAAAAAATAATGTGTTTTACAATATTTAACTCCCATTTTATTAGATGAAATCATAGTTTCCTTCACGCCTACTTCTTTTCTTCTTCTTTCGCTTTTAAAAGGTACCCGACGTCGTGAGAGCGACGTAGGAGTTAAGTGAGATTTTTACCTTACTAAAACACTAAAACACAAAAACCGTAGCCTAGTCTAATCTCAAAACTACAGGGACGAAACGTCTCCAATATCTGCATGCAAGGAGTGTGTCCAAGTCTAATTCTAGCTATGTTTCCCCCTGACGTAACTCTGCTATTTTTCCCCATAAAGTTTCCACAGTCAACAAATAAAATATTCTAAATTTCCAGTCCCAGACACAGTCGCTTAAATTGAAGCACATAGTTGAAAACATAGCTGCAAAATTTGATACATACAAACCTAAACAGTTTTTAAGTTCATTAAAAACAGGTACATAAGAGCAATAAATATATATCACACCAGAAAATACTTTAACAGGAAAATACGCGACACGTTACAAACAAGGTACAAAGTTTGCGACAAAGAACAAAGTAGTAGTATAGCTCTTTCGTTTCTCGTGATAAAGCAATTTACGATTTCCGTTTTTCGCCGCAAACAAGCGAGTTTCGTGATTTCTGCCCGCCGTCCAAATTGCTTACGAAACGCGACCACTGAAGTACATGTATGTATGTATATGACTTCGTACCGCATTTTTATTTTTACGAATGTTTGTTAAAGTTTTTAGGAAATGCGAAAAAAGGATTTTCATTGGCGAGCTCAAATGTGCCACTGTCTAACATAACTTGATAAGGTTATAGAATACTTATCCATGCTGTTCCAATATAGACCAGTGGCGATAAAAAACTAGTAATACTTCCATTTTATGTTGGATTCGTTGCAACCGGCTAACAGCCTACAAGAAAATGTAATTTGTAATTTATTACAATGTATATCCTCATAATAACTATAATATTTAATACTTATCCGATTTAATACTACGGTGCATGAAAAGGAACTTGAAGCAATTTCATTCATCACAGTGATTTGTTTTTTTTTTAACTTTTATTTAAGTTGCAATGTTTGATTCTTAGTGTCCGATAGCTGAAATTTGGAATGAACCTTTAGTTCTGATGACAATGCAATTACATATAATCAATAGTTAATCCAAAATGGCCGCCGCAACAAAATGGCGTAATACATATTTTTGTTCAACCCACCCAATATGGGTATCAAATAAAGAGGCGTAATATGTAGAATACAATGCACTGTGTGTACTGAAAAGACAAGTACCTAATAAACGTTGTACTCGTCAAACCCATCATTTTGTTTATACAATTTTATATCATATAAAAGCTTGTCGCCAGATTAAATCTGGAAATTACAGACCTAGATCTAAATCAATCTAACCTGAAAAATCTCGCGATAAACTTTTATATGATATAAAATAGTATAAACAAAA
>DWTU01003105.1:0-10735 GCA_018251515.1 Cecropterus confusis
TAATACGCTTCCAACGAGGCGACCAATTTAGAAGGTCTTGAGGAGAAAACTGTGTAGCGGCGCGATACCTACAGTAATATGAGCTCGCGCCTCACATGTAATGCTGAGCACGTAAGACGAGGCGTCATACTGGCCAATCAGAAGATGCAACCTCGAACACACTATCAGAGTTTTATAGAATCTCAGCATATATAGAATGGACCGAAGTTAACATCGACCGCGGTCCCAGATAGTGGCATCGCCTGGCGGGAGATCTCCCCTTTGCCTCCACAACTATAACTGTTGATTGGCTTGTAAATAAACAAAACAGATTAAACATGAACATGGAGTATGGTGGACCGTATCGATACTTTGCATGAATAATAACAGATCACAAAAACGCTACAGGAGAGCCACGTAAAAATCAAACAATGCTCTTTGTTTTTTATCTTTTTAAGGAATTAACAATAATGATAAGTTAAAATAATGATAAATATTAAAAGGCCATTAACTACGGTGTAAGAACACAAAGTTTTTCACTAGAGACATTGTTTTAATAAAACTGTATGTTTAACTGAAAATTGTTGAATTTTGAATTATGCGACTATTCATGAAAAGTTGCAAAATTATAATGTCTACTTTTTGTCAACTGTAATTTAAAATAACAGTGCTAATTAACTTCAGTAAATTAGAAAAAATACCCTAAGTCTCACAGCGTGTGTTTTTGGTCGTTCATGAAGAAACTACGGAGGAAATTAATTAAAACGGAACCTAGAAACCCAGTTTCCACAAGCTGCTCTTCTGTTTGTAACTGCCTGTTATACGTTAACTAGAGAGTAGCATCAAGTAAACCAATCATCTTGTTCTCTATTATATTTCTCGGTACAAACAATACATTGAAACTCATTCACCCTGTTAAAACAAAAGGTACTAAGAAAGAAATAATAGACCTAGAATGTACTATGTAAGAAAAAGACACCCGCTGAGTTTATACCGGATCTGCTCAGTTGAGGTTGTGTTCCGATCCGTAGTATACGAATCTAGTGTGTAGTGATCTTTGTAACTGACAATTGTAAGCGCCCTCGTAGGCATTAGCGAAATATGGATATTACATTGAATACCCTTATAATATTTACATAAACGTTAGTTTATTTACCACTGGAATAATTTATATGATTTAGCGATGAAGGAAAATATCGTAGCGTGTTCGTGTCGTCTGTAAAACAAAAAATCCAAAGTATGTAAAGTGTTTCTCTGTACTTAAAGTAATGGACATTAGCCTAAGAGGGTACCCAACAACGGGTATTGAGTTATTGATGATCGCTTAAAACGGAGAACAATCTACAAGAAAGCCGTTAGTTTTGGAGATTCTTAAACTATATATAGTAATTTTAAAGGTTATAAAGATTTTAAGTAATAAATCATACAATTTACATTACTATTATACTATTATTATACATATTATTTAGGGTGTGGTAAGGGAGACATACTTTTCCGAGGTATTCCATCTTAGTTCTCAGACTTAGATCTTACCTAGGGTTGATTACAGATGTCCATGGGCGGCAGTAGTCACTTACTATCCGGTGGGCTGCATGCTCGTTTGCTACTACTTAGGGTTGATTAAAGATATCCATGTGCGGCAGCTACCATCAGGTGGGCTGCTCGTTTGCAACTTCCATACTATAAAGGAAAAAAACATAAATTTTTCCCGCAGCTCCGCCCGCTCCGGCCCCGTTTACCACGATAATGAGTATACCGTGTGTAGTCAGCCCGTGTGTTAAACTATCTGTGCGCCATATTTCAGTAAAATCCGACCAATAGTTATGCGTGAAAGAGTAACAAACAAACATACATCCTCACAAACTTTCGCATTCATAATATTAGTAAGGTTAAAAACTACTACACTGGCATTCTTATGTGAGGACTCACGTCATGGGTATCCCAGTATCCCTGAACAGACTGCCGTAAATCATTTGAAAAACATGATTTGAAATGGAGAGGAGAGTGACATTTGAAATGGAATCAACGCAGGACGAACGCAGGATGAAAGCGGCACTTGCTATAACAAAAACGCTCATATTGTAACTTTTAATAAAACTGAAAATATCTATCGAAAACATATAGCGTATGTTGATTTATGAATGCGGTTCGGGACCCTTAACATGTACAATAATGGAACTAGAGTGTCAACTTTCAGAAAAGGGTGTGATGGAAGGACCTTGGGGGCAAAAAAGGGCGGGTAACATATTGGTTGCTGAGACTAATGTGTCTGGCGTATAAGCTTACACTGGTAGATATATTTTTAGAAGTTTAAGTAATAATATCACAACTCAGTACTTAGAAGAGCGTGTTCGGTGATTAGTCGATTATAACTATTGAACTGGCGCTGAAATTTATTGGTGAAAATTCCGCATAATCATAAAAATAATAGATTGGAGGAATGAGAATAAGTAATAACATACATTTCTATAATATGAAGAATATATATCATAAAATATAAGCATAAAAGGTTTCCACACTCATAGCTCCTAGTGTGGAGCTATGAGTGTGTCGTGTACTTCTGTGTACTTCTGTGTCGTGCGTGCATAGACGCGCAAAGACGAATATACAAACACCCAGACCGAGAACAGTAATCTAAACTCATCATTCAGATGTCTGTCTGGCCGGGGATTGAACTCGGGATCCACTGCGTATCAGCCCGGTATGGTGATCGATTTACTACATGGGTCGTCAAGACAAACTCAAACTACTCAAAAAACTCGTTACGTCAAACTGCTGTAATTAGGCGGAAATCGGTGTGGCGGAGTCAAACTACAAATCGTCATACCATCTTAAAAATTATATATAGTTATATGTACATAGAAGTACTTACAAAGTAGGGAAACTGTCCAACGTTGGAGTTGGAGCCTCCCGCGATTCTGGCTCCATCGAAGTCCATGCTCTCTTCAGCAGCCTTGATGCGGGCGGCTTCGGGGATACCGATCTCCTGGTGGTAGTCGTAGAAGATGGGCTCATATTGGGGCGCAGCTGACGCTGCTACAGCCAGAGCGAGGACAACTAGGAAGGATCTCATCGTGGAAGGCTCCGTTGTAGAATGCTTTACTGTTATTTTCCAGCTCTTTTATACCAGAGAATAATTTGTTATCAGGATTAAATTTATCAGCAACATCGAACTTCATCGATATTTGATTTGTCAAAAGGTTTATCTCTAATTGCTTATTTAATTTCATTGTCTTGCTGGAAGGGATGGATATTAGTTTTTTAAACATTTCCTTGCCATTTTTAAAACTTTTGCAATGCTTGTGTACTATGTATGTTTACGTTAAATCTTGCAAACTGAATTTTATCCACTTCTTAATGTTTGATTGAGCTGAAATTCGTAACACATTAGGCATGAGATCGATATTTCATAACGAATCGGAGACCTGATTGCAGTCAGAAATCGTATCGTATCGATATTCCAATATGAGAAAACCGATTTTAGAAAACGCAAAAACAATACCGCGGTAACTTAAACAATCTAATCCGAACCAAACCGTGCAAGCGCATTTGCTTGATTAAATTTTTTATAGTTTTGCTAACGAAACTACAAACTAAATCTAAAGCTTACGTTTTCGACAGTTTTCATATTCATTTCGATAGTTTTCATACTTTAGCAAACGACTACTACTAGAATGACTACTAGAATGACTACTAGAATGAGAGAGAGCCAATGTAATTTCCATTTCTTCCTAACTTAGTGATCTGTTGAAAAGCCAAAAGAGAAGAAGCGAATTGTCGCCAAGCAAGCGAATCGTTATGGATTTTGCCGATTTTATGAATTGCAGATTGAATAGAAACAATAAAACTTAAAAATTGAGGCGATAAGATTTAATTCAGATATAATTGTCATTTTGAAAATTTCAAATAGTTATTGGGAATTCATGTTTGGAGAGTTTACTAATAAACATATATGGACAGGTATTAGGTGCACATGACAATATAATGAGAATTCGATTGTATGCATTTGTTGTAAAATATACTAACTAGTAAATACGCTCCGACATCCGTTTCTGAAATCGATTTCAAAACCTGAAATTGGATTTGTATCATATAACACACCTTAAGTTCTGATGACAATGCAATTAGAAATAATCAATTTTGTTGTTACTCCAAAATTGCCGCGCAACAAAATGAAAGGGTATTCAATTTAATCTGAAAAATGTTGTCCATTAATTATTTATACACTAATGAGATTCGTACCATTATAAAGATTGAAAAATACTATTGTATATGTACAGAACCCCGACGGAATTAACGAAAATTAATCAAATTACATTTTGCGGCAGACATCCTTCGATGATCATGATTGATTATTTTTTATGTTTGTATATTTTGATTTCGTTAATTAGATAAATGAACTAGATTAATATGTAATTACTAAGATAGCTCATTACCAAAATGGCTCATCATTGCACAAGTCTTTTAAATAGATATCTTTTAAATCGACATATCTTTTAAATAGTAATAAAAAAGTAAAGATAAATATAAACTTGATCTTAATTTAATTAATAATATCGAAGTTAATAAAAAATATGTTTACTTGAATCTTATGAATTTACACTTAGCGTGAGTTACATCAGCATAACGAACAGTATATGAACAATAAACAAGTGTAGTGTTACCGAGTAAGTTAGTCGAAAGAAATTATGTAGTAGAATAAGTTCTGTAAGAAACGCCAGAGCGATCGGTTGTGCTCAACTTTTGTAAAATTGATGCCACGCCAGAGCGATCGGTTGTGCTCAACTTTTGTAAAATAAATTCTTTTTTAAAAGCCACGCTGTTGGACTCGCAACATAACTCGTGTTAATAAATATTATTTATTAACGCATTTTAAACATAAACTATATACAACAATTAATTTTAATATTAATATTGTTTATTTAATCCATTAACAACAAATTCGAAGTCACTTCAGACCATATTTTTCCTTTTTTACAGCGATATTATATCTTTTTTACTATATTTAAAACGTTTTGTTTCAATAACTGCTGTTACACAGTTGTTTTTTTAAATGAGCGTGGAGGGAAATCCGGAACAAAGGAGTAGTGAAGAACGGAAAAATAAGACCAACTTTGACATGAGTTTGTATGTCATTAAAATGATGTGTATTTTAACTTTACATACATTTTGCCAAAGATCCTTGATTTTGAGAGATAAAATATTACAAATTAGAGATCAAAATATTATAAAAACAAAAGCCGACCTAAACCTGAAACGATTGATTGAAACGGGAAAACAAGTTCCATATTTTACCCGACTGCGTCAGAAGGAGGGTATTGTTTTTCGAGCGTATGATTGTTCGTATGTCCATTTCTTTGGCACGCGCTACAACCCAAACGGATTGACGGATTGTGATGATATGTCATACATGTCATTAGAATCGTCTCAGTTTGAAAAGTGGCTTCATAATTAAAAAAAAATGGCGCCTGCAAATAGGGGTAAAAGGGGGGCGAAGCGTCGACTTTTTATTATTACGACAATTTGGATATCAGATTAAAGATAGTTTCTGTAATGTAATAAGATATATATAGTAATACTTTTAGATGACTATTTTGACGGAAACTACTACTAAGCGTAAAACAAATGTATCATTATGAACAAAAAAAAATCGCTTGAAGCGGTCGGGTCTTTTGTTTTAATATATTTAACAATGTTACTAGTTTCTGTTACAGTGTTTGTACATCGTACAAGCACTTGTTTTTCCATTTATATTGCTGCTCAGCTGCCGGGTTTTTTTGCTATTATAATAATTTATTGCTTTTCACGAATTAGCGTCGGAATAGTATCACAAATGTTATATTAATGCACATTAAATTTTACGTATTTTTTAAGGAAGGAAGATATGAGCTCCTTCCCGTGAAAATTGAGCTGAAGCTCAATAGTTCCGATTTCAATTCCAAAATTTCATTCAACATTTCTTTTTTGCATACACGTTTGATTTGGACGGTAATCTATACTTCTATATTGATATTATAAAGCTGAAACGTTTGTTTGGTTGTACACGCTAATCTCAGAAACAACTGCTTCGAATTGAAAAAAATATTTTAGTGTGGAATAGTCCATTTATTTAGGAAGGCTATAGGCAAACATAAACAAAGATAACGTCACATTATGTTTGTTTCAAACCGCGGAGCACAGCTAGTGTGTGAAAACTTTAGTGATGTCATTCTATATCCAGCACGGCGGACACTCCAAACTGGTGAGAAATTAACTATGTAAGTGGTGTCTGTACGTCACATCGTTGCAAAAAATAATAATTAGCTGACTGAGAATGAGTAATATTTTTTTAGAAAATCCAAAAGAGGACGTCTTATAACGCTCGGTAAATAAAATAAACTGTAAGTGTGGCTTAGTCAGCTCTATACTCTGCCAAATATTATTTGTTTGACTTAAACTTATCAGTCTAGCGCCCTAAACTATGTTTTTAAGACCAATTAAGGAGGATAATTAAATATAATGGTGGTGTTGGAAGGTGGGAGAACTCTATGAGGTTCAACTCCGGAAGCACCACCGCCACACCTATTTCTGCCTCATTACAGCAGTGTTATGCGTTGCTGTGTTCTGGTCTCTAAGGTTGTGGTAAGGGAGACATACTTATTCGAGGCGTTCCATCTTAGTCCTGAGGGGTAGCAACGCATCTGTGGCTAACCTCAGGTAAGATTCTGATCTTACCTGGGTTTGATTGCAGATGCCTACGGGTGGCAGTGACCACTTACCATTCAGTGGACTGCATGTTCGTTTGCTCCATCAATATTATATAAAAAATATTAAGCGTGGGTTTGTGAGCATGAAAAGCGTCGAAAAGCTCTCGGATTATTTTAAAAATCTTTTAAGCTTTTCTTTTAAGCCTTGTTATACCATAATATTTAAAGGCTGTAAAGAAATGTCTTCAAACCCTCGAGACATTTTGACCTACGCTTCTTTTAATGAGATTAGAGGAGGTCTTATTATATTTTGTAGGTTCTTTTGTTTAAAGATTATCTTTTATTTATAATGTTCAGGATGCTGATATATTTGAAAATATCATGGGAGAGATGGTGATTTTAAATGTAAGTTACTGTATGTTTTGTGAAAACATTAAATACCACAGTAAATGTCCAAATTCAAAACTTATACATGTTTGACTATCAGGACATTGTTCTTGTGGACATTGCTCTAGTAGAGTGTAGAGACTGTACTGTAGAGAGACTAGTGTCTTGCAACTTATATTAGAGTGAATTTTTAAAATAAATAAAATTATTAAAATCGAAGATGTGTCTACTTAAAAATAATGAACAGAAAAGAGGACATCAAGTATTACAGTAATGAAGTATAATAAAACACACATTATATGTATATCAGGGACGTAGCGACAAACGTGTTTATCTCCGCCTGCAGCAACGTATAATATTTAATAATTTCTATAATATTTGTACCTAATAACAACAGTGTTATGTATTGCTGTCTTTTTTTATTTTTATTTATTTATTGATTGGAGTAGCAAACGAGCATGCATTCCACCTGATGGTAAGTTGTATCTGCCGCCCATGGACATCTGTAAGCTACTTCATATAGAACAGGGGTTTTATCTGAAGTCGATCACAGATGCGTTGCTACTCTTGAGGACTAAGATGGTCGCCTCATGTATATGTGAGCCGTCTTCCACACCCTTCCAAAGAAACGCAAGAACTTCTTCACGCTAGAAATAGGTGTGGCGGTGGGACCTCCCCGTCGAACTACATTGATTCGACCTACACTAGTAAAAGTGTAGTGTCATCTGGCCTGAAGGGTGAGGTAAGGGATACTTATCCGAGGCGTTCAAACTTACTCCGCAGTAGTAGGTATCACATCAACTTGAAATTTTTGTGTTGTAGTTGCAAAATGTATAAGTCAATGCGAAAGTTTATCTATTTCATCAAATAACATCTTTACTTTAAATTATATTTTATTGGTTTTCCTTGGAGCATTCTTTTACTATTCTACTGCTTTGGCAGCGTTCTACAAATTACTGTTTCCGATAACTTTTCCTCTTCTTGTGTCGTTTAGTAAAATATATTCAGGAGAGGAATATGTCATATACTACGTGCATAACAAACTAAATGCCTTACATGCTCAGGGCAACATGGTTACTCGGAATTAGGGCGGACGTAAGCTCGCTAACATGAAATTCTGTGGATTTTTGTCATGTTTTACGTTTTATTGAAGGTAGCCTACTAGTGTTATAGTTTAAATTACCTAACTCAAATATTTAAAATAACATAAACGTTGCCAGCGTAGTGTGTTTGCGGTAACTGGTCACGGCTGTATGTATGTATGTAACAATGTATACGCTTTTATAATAAACTTCCTATAAACATCTGAAATTTGTCCATTAGAAAATTTAGAGCATTAATTAAAATTAAACTTTGCCGCAAAGCATATTATAAAATTTCTGAATACATAGAAGACAAAGCAGCTTGGGAATGAGCTTTAATATATTTTCAATGGTCAATTGCTTGTCAAAGTGTAGCATATCTTGCCAAACAAGCTTATGTTTAGTCAAATGTAAGGCCCTCTTCAAACTAAAATACAGCAATGCTTGACATTTCTGTCATTATGCAGAATTGTTGAGTAGTGATAGCCGACTGGTTGAAACTCTGCCTCTTAATCGCGGATCCGAATCTGTTGGCACATTGTCTTGTGGACTTCATGTGCGGCTCGGAAGCATCTGTCGCATTCACGCTCACACTTATACAATCACGCAACATATACAAAATTTGGCAATCATAATAAACCTTTATTAATATCAATATAAATTGAATGTAGTTTATTTGTTTCATTTAAATGGATCTCAAAAATGGTTTCTAAAAAGAATGTTTGGAGCAATCCCCATAAAAGCTATTTTTTTCGGCCTTTAGAGTGGCCTGACGCCTTAATGTAATTTTAATATGAAGACCTTGCCTGTTGTTTTAACCTATGTGTAATACGTAGAAGAGTGAGCCTGTCTGTCGTAAGTATAAATGTAGTTATGTTTACTTCCCTTAGTCAATTTCCTTTCCCCTTATTCCCCTTCAATAATTGCTTAAAACAATTTATAACTAAAAGCAGATTGATTAATGTAATGAAATATATTCTAATCTATTTATATTCATGTGACCTATGGCCAGAAGGAACACCTGAAAAGCGTATCGGATTATATAATGAGCGTACAGTTAATTTAATTTCAAATAGAGCGTGTATTTCGACTCGGATACCTCGGTTAATGGCTGGCCGAGCGCAGCGCTACGGTTCAACGGGAAATCCCGACCTATCCGAAAGTCGTAAATAAACTCAATATTTTCCCATCTCTATCTGGGAAGACTTCATAGTGATAGTTAAGAGGTCGGTAGGTTTTTCTTCTTATTTTATATATAAGTGGCCACTGACGGCCCTGAACAACTGAAATCAACGCCAGGTAAGTTCAGTCTTACTTGAGGTTAGCCAGAGGTGCGTTCCTATCCCTGAGTTCTAAGTTGGAATGCCTGAGATGAGTATTACATTTCATTTCATTTTAGACCAAAACACATTAGGCGTATACCACTGCTGTTATCAAGCAGAAATAGGTATGGCGTTGGTTCTTCCGGTCGGACCACAATGAGTTTTACCACCTTTGAATGGTAGTTTGTATGGTATCAACCCAGTATTGGGAACCGGTCTTCTTTTAGGTGGTTAAGGATTCGGTCCATTACTTTTGTAGACAACATACTGTTTTAAAGAATTCTCTGGAGAGTGTGTGTGTGGAGTGTATGCGTCTTTTTTCAACATTAAAGTAATATTTTTTTTTATACATATATAATACCACTCAATCAGAAGTACACGCCTGGGATTGAAAAATGCTTCCCTAAATTGATATATGAAGATGATGTCAAGTATGTATGAGGTAATATTAAAACGAACGTCGTGCATCGCGTTCTTTTTAAATTTAGTCAAGGGCTTTTGGCGTTAGATTAAAACGGTCGGGCGATTGTAAATAGCCTTATGCTTTACAAATGGGATGCATAGATCACAAAGCCAATTATTTTTGACTTTGAGAACAGCGTCGTAACTGGCAAGGTTTGAATTTTGCGCTCTCGTGTCTGCAGATTTTGATGATCTTGTTTTTTGTAGTCCTCATATGACGACTTTTTGGACTAATACAAGTAGCATAATTTGTTTATCTGAAGTGGTTGGTCTCCAAAATGCGCCATCTTCTTTCTGCAAACAACGCCCGTGACACCCCCTTATGTCCCTTACGCGATGTAGCTAACATCGCTTATTAAGAGGAGCCGATCTTACCAATTCAATTATGTAAATCCATATTAATTATTATTGCCTAGTTTTTAAGTATATGTAACCTGTATGGTTTATTGTAGCTGTCTAATAAATTTATCTTCTTTTCTTATACACTTGTTACTACTCTAATGTAGATGATACTCTATGTATATAAAATTGAGTTTATTGGTAAAAACTAACCATATAAAATTTTAAACTTGAATTATGTTCTAAATTAAATAAATGATTTGTGTAAATAAATTATGTGTTAAAATATAACAGAGTAAAATTATTAAGTGAAAAACATTGTTTTTGTAGCAATACAAAAAATTTTTTTTTTTATTTACTTCATACAGCAATACATAAAATTTATTGAAAAACTTTATGCATTCTTCTACCTTAAAATTTCAGAATAATATACAGAACTTGGCACTCATTTAGATATCAATTCTTTTGTAGGCTAAGT
>DWTU01003106.1:0-10733 GCA_018251515.1 Cecropterus confusis
GCAAAGTTTCAACTCAATCCGACGTTTCAAAGTGGGTTAAAATCACGTTCAAAGATTCCGTTACATAAAGACATACAGGCCAAGCTTATAAAAGCGTGTTAATTAATGAAAAATGGAAAATTTTTATCAAATTAGTGTATTGTCATCGGTCCTCGATAAATCTACAAAGTTCGAACGAAATCTGACCGTTTAAAGTGGGTCAAAATCGCTCCTAAAGGAGTCGGTTACAAACATACAATCAAACATACAGGTGAAGCTAATAAAAAGCGTGTAAAAATAAACTAAACTTTCATAATACCTACAATTTGTTGTCAGCTATAGTAGATAGGTGTTAGTTTGAAACAGCAATTTGCTCGTCAAACAGGGTGACTGCTCTCATAAACTTTACGGCGGCTTGTAAACTGTACTATGTCGGTGTTACACGTTCTATTATAGTTTTCAGAACGTTGAACATCCGATAACAATTTTATTAAACTTGTAAAATTAAAAACCTGTCTTATCTGTTTATTTATATACTGTTAGTACCACTTCTTTCCATTCGAGTTTCTTTTCTTTAATTCGTTTCGTTCGTTTTGTGTTGAACGTGAACTGCATTTGATTAAAAGTAATATATTCAGCTATTTAAACAGGTATGGTTTGACTATTTCTAACATGAAGCAGTTCTTGTGTTTAAGTTAACGGGTGTGGTCATCGGCTCACTTTCATATGAGGCAACCGTCTTACTGGTCGAAAGTAGCGCCACATGTTTGACTTAAGATAGAGCCCCAGTTCTATATGAAGTTGCTTACAGATGTCTATCGGTGGCGGTAACCACTTACCATCAGATGGACCGCAGGTTCGTTTGCGTTCATTCTTAAAAAACACACAAATGTGTAAATAATGACATAAATGCAAACAGGCACTCAAGTCATTAAAATCAGAAGCGTTGCCTTTATTCCCCTCTTGATCGGATACTACAATATAGTAGAATTTATTGTAATCACTCGATAGTCGAATGTTTGTTAGATAGTTCGCACGTTTTTAAAGTAGTTTTATACATAAGTCGTTTTGTTACTTTTCCCACTTAGATCATTGTTATTCTAAAGGCGTGATATTATGAGGAAAACCCCGATAATACATAGTTGTATAATATCGTTTAATATTGTTATATTTGGTAACGATCAATAGCTCTTAAAAGTATATGCGTATTCGTTATTTTCGCTAATACATCAAAAGTTTGTATCACAAAATAAACACTCAATGTAACGGGATTTCTCGCACAGTATTATTACAACTAAGTTTGGATTGATATAAACTGCTAAATGACCTCTTCAAAGTACTTCACAGTGGACATCGTTGAACTTTAAGATATCTAAATATACTTATGTTATTAGAAGGTTGGTAAATTTAAGCTAATATGCTAAGTAACCGATCGAGGCGTGCGCGTTTCTAAGAATGTTGAGACAACAGCGGTTCTCAACCTACGTACGTCACGCAATGGACAAGGAAAATCAAAATTGACAATAAATTATAATTGACATGCTCGAATATGTCAAAGAATATAAAAACATACGCAGCTAATGTTTATATGTTTGACGACCCACGTGGTGGAGCGGTTACCATACCGGCCTGACACGCAGTGGGGCCCTGGTTCGATCCCCGGTCAGACAGACATCTGAATGATGAGTTGAGATTTCTGTTCTGGGTCTGGGTGTTTGTGTATTCGTATTTGTGTGTCCATGGCATCCACGACACAGGAGAAAATCCTACCCTACCTACCCTAGTAATCAAATCCTGTGTATTAATGTGTTTAATTAGAGCATATGGTAAGACGTATTTATTTGCTGCAATAAATATAAAAAGGACTCGTAGGACATACAAATACTTGAATCAAACATCACAAAAAACCAAACCGAAAACCTAAACCTAAACTACAACCATTTAACTCAAGTGTTTAAATCCTAACGCTACTAAACGCTCCAATACTAGGAAAAAATATTTTATAGTAATAGCACTAATTTTCTGTATTTTGTGTCATCTTTTGCTGCTTAATAACAAACCTGTTAAGCGTTGCTGTATTCCATCCGTTCTGTTGAAGTTTGAAGTGGCAAGAGACTTATCCGAGTTATCAGAGGTAGCAATATAGGTTACAGATACATTTTTCGTACAATTGATTACAGGTATCGCTTAAACCTCGGGTTGAGAAGCAACGATGTAACATTACAAACGTGGACTCTATTAATAGGTTATTGACTTGACTATAGATCATGTTGAACAACATAACTATTAACGCCTCAAGCCAAGTTCCGTTTTCTATATAGATACCATATGCAAGGCCACGGATTGACCTTTAGATCCTACAAAGGGACTTGCGGAATTGCGGAGAATATTGTGTCTCATAATAATGCTAAAGACATTATGATTTTTTTGAAAGCCAGTTAATATAATATTTGTATTTTTACTCGTATATTTAAGGCTTAAAGACAGTTATTATTGTAAATAAAGAAGGTTTATATCAGAGATGATACGACATAAGGATATATTATTTATTTTCGCCTTTCATTGTATGCCTGATTCTTATGTTAGTATGTATTTTCGTGTGTCTACGAGGAAAAAAATATTGTAATAAATTCAAATGTCTGAAATTTGAGAACAACTGTATTTTTGACATGTAGCTGTAGACATGTATTTGTTTATGTGTTTTTTGCTGTTTCTTAAGAAGTAATCGTGAAAACTTGAAAATATTTTAAGGAAATTTTACTCAAAGAGGTCAGTGTTTCGATTACAGATCAATCTGAAAAATTTCAACTTATAAGAAATGAATAAGTATAAGATCAGTCACATCATTTTAATAAGAATAATAATAAATTACAGCTATAAGAAAGAAATTAATGAAAAAATCTAAATCAATTTTGAATAAATGTCGAAAAAAAAATCTTAGTAAATGCACGAGTCTCGTTCACACACATTATTAAAATAGAAACTGAAAGCAGTTCTTTCTACTTTAACCAATACTGCGTTATAGCTGCATCATAAAACCTCAACCATGCTCAACTAATTGGCCTGTTATCGTAAATCTATACATTTTCCAATCATCCACTACATTGCATACAGGAAAATCGTAATTGTACGATTATGAAGCCGGTAATGGGGAAGCCCGTATTACGTAAGTGATGGCATTCTATTTTTTAATGGATGGATGACAGCCTTTAAAGGAATAGTAATCTAAATCTAATAGATGTTAATATTAATGTGACGACCCACATGGCGGAGCGGTCACCATACGGGTCTGACATGCAGTGGCTCCCGGGTTCGATCCCCGGCCAGACAGGCATCTTAAGTTTAGACTTCTGTTCTGGGTCTGGGTGTTTGTGTTTTCGTATTTGTGTGTCCATGCCCACGCCATATGAGACAATCCTACTATGCGGCTATGAGTGTAGAAACCGTTTTAATGTAATCTATATATGCGTCACATGGTGAAAATTATTAATAAAAAAAAAATATGGATTTTATTACATATATCCGCTTTTTACACTCATAGCTCCATACAAGAATTTTCTCCTGTGTCGTGGGTACCATGGACATACAAAGACACAAACACGCAAACCCAGAACAGAATCTAAACTCATCATTCAGATATCTGGCTCGGGATCGAACCTACAACCCATGCGTGTCAGACCGGTATGGTAACCAATCCGCCACGCGGGTCGTCAAATTTGACACAGAAGAAGAATAAACTTAGTCTGGTAATTGTCGAATAAGGATGGGTGCTTCGAACTTTGTAGATGACATATTTATGATGTACATATTGACGACACTACTTACTAATTTTAATAAAACATATTCATTTGTTTTGTACAAAAAATATTTATCTTATAATTAAGACACTTAAGTTTGCGAACATCTTAAGTACATTCTGATAACTAGTTTTAACAAAACATTCGTCTGTATTTGTTGAATTTGCAAAATATTTCCCTTATAATTAAGATGCTTAAGATTGCGAGCATTTGAAGCATTCGCAGCGATATGACTCAATTCACAAACATATTAAACGACTCGAAACATAATATACAACAAAAATAATAAAACTAGTCGCTTGAATTTGCAAACATTTCAAGCATTTTATTCGATAACTAGTTTTCGCAAATATGCTTAGTTGTTTTATTTGACTGACTGTCTTATAATTAGAACGTTTAAGTTTGTGAACATCTTAAGCATAATGATTCACATGCTTTTATTAGTCGCTTGCGCTACCTCGGGAACAAGATAACTTCTTATTAATCTGCTATCTTGTGAATACTGATGTGGTCTAGTTTGCTTATCAAACGTTACTTTACATAAACGTGCTTGGGAGAAAGTTGTTCTATGTATATTATTAGCGGAATCCAGCATAACGTGAAATGCCAAGGAGTTACCGGACATCAATGTTACATAAATGTATTAAAATTGCATAAATAATACACATGTACACACCTATTTCTAGAGTCAAGCTGTTGCGTTTCGGTGGAAGGGTGTGGTTACTCACTTTGTCCACGCAAGCAGCAACGTATTTGTGTTTGACTTCAGATAGAACCCCTGTTCCATATGAAGTCAATCATACAGATGGCGTCAGTGATCACTTACGATCAGGTGTGGCTACTCTTTTGCTACTTAAGATTAAAAAAACATAAAGATCATAAGATTTCAATATATTTTTCGATGTGATATTTGATACAACATTTTTAATAGTTGAATTGTAAGTAAAACAAAAAGTATGGTGATATATGATGAAAGGCGAAGTACTGATCAAAAAGTTCCCAAAGATGTGTAATTCCTACCACTCTGCACTTCGAAACAGTAAAAAATACAATCGAATTGAGGACCCCTTCCTTTTTTTGAAGTCGCTTAAAGATATTTCGTAAGACATGTTTTCGTGTAAACAAATGTTATTTTGCGGGCCCTGATAAAGTGGTTTTTGATTGTATAAAACAAATGCAACATTTCTGGGAACTTTAGTCTCATGAGTTTTTAGCTGGGGTTAAGCACGTTTACCTGTTTTCGAATTTCAAGATTGTCTTAATTGAAGTCGATAAAAAGTTCCCAGAAATTCCCAGTTTATTTTTTGATATTCACCGAATGCATAAGTAAATAATGTCCTTAAGATAGGGAACAACAGATCAACAGTTTAATAGTACTCTTTCTTAAAAAGATTTCTTTAGAAGATTCTTGGAAACATGGATCGCGCATGACGAAATCCAAGTACGCTCATTGTTATTGAAGAGAAGCCAAAGGATGACTATTTATAGAAATGCATTAATTATAAAATAATAAGCGAAAGCGTACACATGTTCTACAAATGGCCTGCAGTCTGCAGACAACAAAGTAAACAATGTAACGGCTTTTGTTTACGGCATAAATTATCCTTATATAATAATTAGGTTTACAATTAATTAAGTTTATTACACATTTGTTTTATTATATAAAAATAGCAATCGAGTTAAGTTGACTACTGGCAATGGACATCTGTAAATAATCAAACCTAGATAAGATCAGAGTCTTACCTCAGGAATGCCTTGGGTTAGTATGTCCCTCTTAACACTGCTGTTAAGAATCAACAGAATTGTTATTAGGTGTGGCGGCGGTGCTTCGGGAATCGAACCATAAAAAGCAATACTATCACCGTTATATATTAAAATGGATACGAAAACTATCTTTCTCCGAGTTCAAATTCAAAGTAGATACAGACGAAAAACGGAAATTCTTGCAACTCGAAATAAAGTAAGGATATCGTGTCCTTATCTTGCTTTTTGGAATTGGCAACATCGTTGTAAGGTAATTATAAAATACAACGTTCATGCTAAATACAGAGAAGTAGCCAGCGATCGGAAGGTCGAAGAATGACGAGTTTATAAATTTTCTCTGCTCCTTATTTTTAAAGTCAAATGTTCAGTTTAGTGTCGCCCTAGCTAGGTAGGTACATATTATGATAATTTAAGAGCTTGTTAGAAAAATATTGTTTGTAACGTAAGGGTTAAAAGGCTAAGTTTATCATTAATAATACATCCATAAGCAAGAACGGTATTATTTATGTCATTGATCGATTGGTAGTCAGCTGACATCGATCAACAGTTCTTTTTACACCTAATCAATTGACCGGTTTGCTGGATACTCGACCTATTTATTAATTCATAACATCGATTTATTTGACTGTCCATCGTATAGAAATCAATTCATACAAGTAGATACTCTGTGCTAACCTCGCTTTGCATTTTTGATTGCAGCAAGATTTTTTTTCAAAATCCTATTTAAAATTTCTTTACGACGAAATTTCATTACATACCACTATTAGTTTTTATTCAATTTTGTCTAAAAATACATTCATCCATAAGCCTTTTGAGTCTACCCTAATTGGTGTTTTTAATGTGTATAACGATATTTCGTAAAAGCTGTAAAACCCAAATTAGTTCAATGTAATCTTTTTTCATTATTATACAATCATTCATAATTAGTTGAAGTTATAATTAAATTATACTTATGTACATTTGTAAACCTATATCAAAAGATTCAAAGTTAACAAATCCGTATATGGTTGATCTCTTATAATACCACCGACTCTCCAATTTCTGCGTCCATTCAATAACCTTTTTAGCCTTTTTAGACTCTCTGCTGGACTTAGGGCTCCTCTAATAGGACCCGGCGTACATGTTGGAGACCGCCTTAGATGTAGATGTTACACAGGGAGACGCTGCGCCCATTTCCTGGATGTTATCCCTTAGTCGCCACCTATAACCTCCACGGGAAGAGAGAACAGAAAAACTATTCAAGGCCGACACCATACGGCAAATACAGATACCACACGGCACAAACAAAAATAAACACTATGATGTTAATCGACTTTCGAATAACAGTTGTCTCGATCGATATACGTCGGTTAGGACACAGCACAGCTCGATCAACGTTGTCCGTTATCGAAAATCGCGTAGGTGTGGAAATGGCCTAAGTCAAACGTGGGTATACAAAAATAAGCAACTTCAAGTTACTCAACAAGTGTAAACCGAGTTGGAGATGTAAAAAGTGAATAAAAGTAAATAAATCGAGCACAAAACGTGCGATTGTCCGGAGGCGGCACCGACGTGAGTAACGGTACTGAGGAATGCAGCCATCGACAGGTGCTGGCCTATTCAAGCTCGATTATGCGACTGCGACTGTTTTTTGGCGCTCCATCTATATATTTACTAAAAAAATGTTGGTTGAGATATATTGTCGTTTCAAACTATGCTAAGATGGATAAGGACAAGAACTCTGGATATCTGAATTATGTACCGTACGATTTTGAGCATTGCAGGTAACATTTTCCACGCCTCTTTGCTATGCATTGGTAATCTTATAATTTATGAAAATGTATTGCATCTGTTTCTGCATTTGTACTGATTTATTTTTTACTGTAATTGTAACTTGCTTTGTAATAATCAGGTGCTTTTATCACAAAAAATCATAACAGTAGTATATTTTACGTGGTAAATCGCTTGCTTGAAGAACTGTGTAATCAGAGTATAACAAATATTAAAAAATAATTATGATTATGTACGAAATAAGTAAGTGGGGATAAAAAGTATGAGCTTCCAGCTTAATATTACTTTAAACGAACCCGAATCAAGCTTACCTTGTCACATAAGTATGTCAAATAAAAAGGCAAACTCTTTCCTTTAACACAACTTTGTTCCTTCAAGGATACAATCCGAGGCTGATAGTTCCACAATTTATATAAGGATATTTATGGCACCAATTATGAAATGAACAGTAAGAAACTGGTCCAATAAAAATTGCAATCAATTCTTTGACTGTTCGAGATACACAATTTTTGATACAGTGTAGAGATTGTGATTTTTTTCGTGCAAACTGGTTCTTGCTTCAACTTTCAAAACTTCAATATTTCGACGTGTGGTCACATTGAGACTACTAGGTAGTAGATCAGTGGATGGTGAGTAGTGTTTGTAGTCATTTGGACCAGACTCTCTTCAAATTTCATTTGGTAGCATTCAATTAATTTCAGCACATTCCACAGAATATAAAAAATGTTTACTGACAAGAATTGAAATATCGTTTGGACATATCTAAGTGAAATCTCCAAATGTTGCAGTGAGATTCGGATCAATTTTGTCATCATATTGTCACTATGGAGAAAACATGGGTCCACCATTTTTCAAACGACTATTTTCTCCGCCCATGAATAAATTTCGAGTTGCTCCTCCCGCTGGCAAAGGTTACGTTGTGGGTTAGTGATGTAATATATTAATCGATTTTATTTTCTGAATGAACAAAATATAACTGGACCCTATTAAGCAAATTTTATTCTAATAGGTTGTACATCAATTGAAGAAAAACGTAGAAAAAAATATCAGTCGAATAAAAGTAATGAGTATAATATTAAAATATTTTTGTTACTTAATTTAATAAAACCTTTACGTAATAATTATCTTTATCACACATGGTTTAATAACTTTCATTCCAAGAAATTGAAAGTAAAATTGTTTGTATTGAGTATTAGTAAAATGTGATAAAGCACGCCGTCACGACGCCGCTATCATTGAAGATTATGATTACAATCCCCCGCTGATAATGTGAAATAATATTTTGACCAAAGATTGGGCACTCATGATATAACTTTAATTCCCTAAAATTGTTAAAAATACAAAAATGAACTATTTAACTACAAGTCTCGATAATATTACTCTCTCGATAATGATACGCAAGTAAGTACCATGACCCGATAATTTAAGGATTACTACAAGGTGGTACTTTTGGCCCACTTTAATGCACTGGCATTTTAGATGGCCTTTTATTTTAGTTAATAAGACAGAGAATACCTTAAATTTGTTAATTCCTTTGAACATTGCCATTCGGTACTCACTTTTATCACTGGATTCGGTATCACTGGATCGCAATAAATACACCTTTTGTAAGTTCTTAGACTGTTTTTCCGACTATGTTTGTCACTACATGTCTAACTAAAGTTATGTGTTGCAAGATGTTTAAACTGCTATATTTTATAGCAATACAAACCATCATTTTGAGTATAGTATTAATTTGCTGTTTATTTTCAAATCTTATCGTATTTAAAGTTATCTGTTACTAATTAAGCTATCATGGCATATTTATAGTTTTGGTGAATTATCGCGGATATTTTTCAGATAACACACGTTCGATCACGTAGTACATATAATATTAATAATGTGATTTCGTGAAATAATCAATATCTAAATCTTTTTACAGATATTTTCCATTAGTAGAATATTATATTCACTTTTTATACACCACTCTTGGTGCCGAAGATCCATTGCTACGACTACTTTTGATGACTTTGTTATTATTGTATAGAATGTTCTATTTGCCAGTAAAAACGACTGGCACAAAATATGTTTTTCATAAATCCTTCGGTATAACATGTTTTTCTGTATTTTCTATAAGATTGAAGTTACAGACACCAGAGGACTGACAAGAGGCCTCGTCCACCCAAAGACATCTGTTCGTAAAGGATAGGGGTTCTACCTGAAACGGATCACAGATATTATTTTCTGATTTGAGGACGTGGATCGCATCCACACCTAATTAAAATGTGGTGTGAGGCCCCGGCCGGACTTTACGAGATCTTGCACCTGCAGTTCAGTCAATCAGTAGTAATCTTTGTAATGAGAATCATTCCTTACTTTGAATATAGTTCAGATCTACTCGAAGTGGGAGAGAGACAGGTGCCATGTACACGTAAGAAGGTTTACAACCAATAGAAATTGACGTTGAGAAAGTACATGAACAGGATTGTATCAAGCAGACGCGTAGTCTGTTAGCTCTCTTTACTTTCTTATAATGGTCATTAATAAATTACGATCCATAAGTGGCTCTCAATAATTGAGTACATATTGACACGTGGGTCGAACTTACGAAACTGCAGATAACACTTGAACTCACGTTAGTACCGAACGGATAAGTTTTTGCACTAGTTTTTGTTGAGATAAATCTCAAGCACGACGAGCGAATCGCCATTGAACGAAATAACGGTCCTCGTATAAAAAATCTCCACGTACATTCTCAGAATCTAATTGTTAACCCATTAACGTCTATCAAATTATACACATTGATTGGTGCCAGAACCGAACAGATTACAGTTAGCAATTAAAGTGAAGACTGTGTGTGAATTAAAGTGAAGACGTGTAGTTAACGTTAAAGGTATAGTTATTGAAATGGAAAATATAACTATGTTCTATAATTAAAATATTATTAATATAATAATGTAACTATGTCGGACACTTGCTGTTTTTTGCCTTATTTGGATATTGTATGCATATAAATATTTAGATAGGTGTGTTACTTATGTATATTTTTTTGTATTTCAGATATATACTTTGGGTGATTTTTATATACAATTATTTTATGAATATCCATACTACATATTATGCTGTACTGATATCCGATCGCTAAATGTATACATTTTTAAAGAGTCGATCTTAAATTTCATTAAATAAATTTAATTTAATTAATTAAATTTAATTCTGTGGGTAAAAAAACATCTGTAATTGGGTTAAATATTTTCCTTACTACTCTCTCCTAACTGAAACACAGCATCGCTTAACAATTTTGTTATTAAGCAGAAACAGATGTCAATGCTTCTATTATAAAAATATAAATCGAAGGCTTTTATCGTTCCTGAACATAAGTTTGTCGTTAATAATATTCAAAGTTATTACGAGTAAAGATACGAGCTCAAACAGGTTATACGG
>DWTU01003107.1:0-10733 GCA_018251515.1 Cecropterus confusis
AGCGATAGAGAGGCACGATCGGCCTAAGCGTTCGGCTTGTGACGCATCTATCTCTCTTCCATTCGAAAAATCGTGATTTTCAACTAACTCCTTCTTTGTATTATACAAACTAGTAACAATGTTAAAAATATTCCAACAAAAAACGCGACTGCTCAAAACGTTTTTTTCTTGTTCATAATGATATTTAATTAAGCGCTTTATACGAGTTTTCGTCGAAATAGTGAAGTAAAAGTATTAAGTATTATATATATACATATATATTTGTGACGGTCCATTTTCTAGCTTTGATACCCATATTGTAGTGGTAATATAAAAGGTAAATGATGCGCCTGCAAATAGTGGTAGGTAGCTACCACTATTTGCATGCGCCATTTTTTTTAATTTACGTATGTAGTATATGATACTCTCCAAACTGAGGCGATTCTAAAGATTTGTCATACGTCACAATCCGTCAATCCGTTAACATTACCCTCCTTCTTACGCAGTCGGGTAATTAATGATAATTCAGTAATAATAATTTAATTCATAGAAGTATGCAATTTTTCATCAATATTTTTTATGACGCTATCACACCATAAAATTATCTCCCGTAAACCGACTTTACAGACAACCAATTTTTGTTATATATCAACGTATCGTGGGATGCGAGGTTTGAGGCTACATCAGTCGGATGTAACTATGGGATTTCAGAGCACATGTGAGCAGCTTAGCGTGCATACTTATTAGCTTTACAGCTTAGCTTCGACGTCATATACCACTTAGTTACCTCGCACATTCTTACTAAATAAGCAGCCTTATAATTTTAAGTGTATTAATAATTTCAAGCAAGTCCATTCCATATCTTTTTAGTCTATAATCTGGAAATATCTTAGTCAACAATCTACAATACAAAATATTGTATTTGTATTGTACAGGCATATACTTGATTTAGAAGATTTAGGCATTTTTCATTTGTATATTTATCGAGACATTTTACCTCAATTGCAATCACATGTTCTTATCTCTCTCATCTCCATTACTTGTTATGTAACTACGGGTCTAAACGCAGACCTTGTTAAAGTACTAAATGCTGTTAGCAAAATTAACGCCAACTTGACTTGTCAAGTTAAAATAACTTGACTAAATCTTTTGGCCTTGAAGTAAATCCTAGTAATATACAGGTCAATGAAATTATAAACTGATTAAGTACTAACTACTTATGATGGTACAAACAATAGGAGGTTCAAAAAATGGCAAAATCAGTACATTTGGACTGAAGAGTATCTCTGGCTCGTTTATTTCTAACATGTAACCATGCGTTTTATTGAAAGAGTGCTACCATAATCAAACACAAACATTTAACAGCTTTCTACACTCATAGCCCACAGTAGGATTTTCTCGTCAGATCCGTATGGTGACCTCTCCACCACGTGCCTAGTGAAATTTTGCGCTTGAATTTTATTCAAAATTGAATAAATGCTTTGTGTAAATAAAGTGTATGTTAAAATTTATCGGAGTTTTATTATTAAGTATAAGATATTGGTGTTGTACCAATGCAAGAAATTGCACTTTAAATTTATTTAAAGACTTTATGTATACTTGAACCCTGTAATTTCAGAATAATGTAAAGAACTTGGAGCCTATCTAGACCTCAATTCTTTTGAAGACTAAGTAGACACTAATAAACTTAGTCCTTTTTTAACATTTATGTTTTGGATTGGATAAAATATATTCACAGTATGTATTATAAACTAAACTGGCTATTTGTATTATCCTTGTGTGTCAATGACGCACGATAAAATGAAATTCTATGGCTGCTATTATGATATCTAACATTTGACATTCAAAGACCCACTAGTTTAAAAAAAAATGTTTTTTGTGGTCACAATTTTGTCAGTTCAATGTCCTCATTTCTTAAAGTTTTATGGCTTCATTAAATGATAACGGATATATGTAACAGTACACGTTTGTACGAGCTAATTTGTTATCTTTTTTAAAAGAGCTATAATTATGCATGTAGATAAAAAACAAAACTGAGTCATTTGTTTTTAATTAAAATTAAAGATAATTTATACTTGTAACAAAACTTGCTTACACCCTGTCCCACTAAATTTAGAAATAAATTGAATATTTAAATTAGAACAAGTACCTATTAAGGTTTTTATGATGCAAAGAATTATTTAAATCAGTTCTCACCGAGCCTCCGGCTTGATTAGTGCGGTTGTCGATTTATGTTTTAAAAAAATTCGTGTAGGGCCAGATAAATATTATTTCACGTAAAACCTGCAAATAAATTGCTTAATATTTGTAAAAACGATCACAAAGGCGATCGTATTTATAAATTAAGCACAAGTTTGTATTAAAAATACATAATTGTCCAAGTATAATTATCATTCTCACATTGTTTATACGAGTATAATTGGAATACAATAAATTATTTAATAAAAACCTAAAGTCGTTTCTAACATATTATTATATTTTTTTTTGTTTATTTTACAGAAAAATTGTTTGAAACAAAATCAATATCGGTGAAACATAATTGTAAAAAATCGGTATATAACTGTGTAAGTAAATTATAATACTTATTATTTGAAAATAACAAAGTTTGAATTAATTAATTTTACAATTAAATAGAGATGTAAAATATAAAAACTTATATGTATAAAAAACAACTTTAAAGTTTTATGAAAAATATTCAAGTGGTGATAATACTAAACTGAATTATGGGGCGTCCTCACTATTCAGTTTTTGATACAAATTGTACCAAGTTTAAGGTCATTGAGTACGTCTGATTATATTACCATAGTTAAATTGAATGATATGGCCGCTAATAAGCCAAATTTATTTATTGTTTACTGGAAAAAATATTGTCTTTGATAATGTATGAGTTAAAGTATATTAACTTTCGTATGACATATTTTATATTGTTGTCATAAAAAATGGAGAAGGATTTTTTTTCTATTTGCAGGGCGCCATGCTTAAAACATATCTAACTTTATATTACTCTGCTAATTATGACGAATCCAACAACAGCTCACTTTACATTAAAATCCGTCAAGCTTGTAAAGCGTGCCAAAGAAAAGCGCATACATATAAATTCACTCGAAAAACATTCCTCCTGACGCACTTGAGTAAATAGAAAAGATAGTGATTACGTAAAAACGCGTGTGTATTAACGGGAAATCTGATTACGGGCACATTAATCTACAATCTTATCGGCTGACTAAATCATATAGTATGGTCGACCTATTAGCCTTGCGCGATAAGCTAAAAAGCAAGAAGCTGAGGCCATGACAAGAATAAACAAAAAGGCTAGCGCGGTTTGTTTTCATGTCTGTTAATTTGATTATTTTGATTGTTTTTTCTTGTGCTTGTTATTAAATTAACTTAATTACATTATATGAAGAAATCTATGAATTGCTGAAGATGGCGAATGTTTTGGAAGCTTTAATTATTGCTTCAGAAAAGGCTGCAAACATAGCCCGTTCGTGTTGTAGTGGATGCAGTGATAACACTCTTTTGGTTGCAGAAAAATGCGAAGGAGAAGCAAACGCCCGTTTCGATAAGGATTTTAAAACAATTGCTGATGTTTTGGCTCAAGAATCTGCTAAGTCAGAAATAATTAAAAGGCTTCCGCAACTAATTGATAATGTACGTGGGGAGGAATGCGCTGAAATAAATGGCGTACGCATTGAATTGCAAGAGTCGTCTGATCAAACTGCCGAGCTATTAAGTAAACTTGTGCCAAATGAAAATGCAAGACGGATGGCCGAAGCGGCGCATAATGATGTAGGCGTTGTTTTTGATGAGCTGCCTAGTGACCTCCCTTTTATTGACCCAAATGACCTGGGAGTGTGGATAGACCCTATAGGTATGGATTTTTAATTTATTAAAGGACTTTTTTTATTGATAAATAACAATGATTAATGAAAAAAAATATTTACATGCAACAATGTTATGAATTAGCAGGATTTGAACTTATAATTTTGTTTAGTGCTGAAAGGTTGCATGGAACCTAGAGTAGGAGTCGTAATTCAAGATTCATGAATTTAATTTAAGGATAAAGTTTTATCCAATAGAGGCCTGCAATTAAAAACTTGATGCTCAATGGCCCAGTTTGTTACTCTATCAAGCAAGAACCACTGGTCCTATTTAGATGTAATTTTGCATGGAAGTAGCGTATTTACTTGGCCAACTTGTAGGCTATTTTTGATTTCGATATTTTGTATTATGGTGGCTGTTTTTATGTCCCATATCATTAAAACCATTGTTTACTTTTTATCTGACTCCTGTAAAACAACCATTATTGAATTGTGTTATTGTTCAATCAAAGCTGTGATTTCAGCTATGTATGGCTCTTTTGTATTTTATTTTACAGATGCAACTGCAGAATTTATAGCTGGAGTGCGAGGCGAAGCTACTGAGGGCAAAGGCCTTCCATGTGTTACTGTTCTTATTGGAGCCTATCTCAGGTCTACCGGGGAACCCGTTGTTGGTGTGGTTAATCAACCATTTTATAAGTATGGAACATATTCAGTATTCAACAATTTTAAGATTTACCAATTTCATTTGTCATGGAGAATACCTTGAATAAGTACAATTTGTTTCCACACCTTTTTAGAATCTGTGCTATATTTCGCTCACACAAATTCTGTGACCACAGAGTTTTTGTGTATATAAATATAACACCCATATTCTGATCTAAAACATTATGCAGTGAATTCTACCCAATAAAGAGTACCGTCACATTTACTGTTACAGATCTGTCAATCTGATTTCCAGAACTTCACTGAAACTACTATCCCTAAATAATCATTTTTTATTTCTTTACAAATATCCTTTGCTGTTAAGGGGATATTTGTGAAGATGCGTGTAGTTTGATAATTATAATGTATTTAATTTCTATTTATCTAGTGGAAAAGGCCGTATTGTCTGGGGTGTAAATTATGATAACAAATGTAAATGGTATGGAGGTGATGAAAATTCTGGAAGCAATATACTTCTTATGAGTGGTGCAGAAAAACCAGATATTATTCAAAAGTTCAAAAATTCTGGATGGGAAATCAAATCAGTGCCTGGTGCAGGTCACAAGCTTTTAAAAGTGGCATTAGGTAAGTTCTGTACCAATTACTGCGAAGTTTTATCACTTACTGTGATGTCTTTCATTTGTATGTTGATAAGATGAGGCAAAGATCACTATTAAGTATTTGATTGATTGATTGAAATAGTATGTGAACATTGCCTAACTTTAAAATAATACTTATCAATATTACTGGAACCTCCACCGAAACATATATTGTGTGGTTGTCATCATCAATATTTATATGTATACCACCTTGCAACAAACTTTCTGTACCATAAAACAAACACTTTTGTAATAATTCTGTCATCATAGTATAATTCTATCTATCACAATGGAAAATGCATCAATCTAAAGCATTATTTATTTTTATAGGTGAAGCGGCAGCGTACATTGTATCACAAGGTACTACATTCCGGTGGGACACTTGTGCACCACATTCAGTGGTTAGAGCCAAAGGCGGAGATGTTGTGAGTTACACAAAACTCACACCTATCACATACAATGATTCCAAAGATCTTGACACACAGGAATATTGCAATTCTGAAGGCATTATTGCATATACAAATCAAGATGTTTTTGATAAAATCAAAAATATACTTTATGAAAATTAGAGAGCAGGGCAAGTTGGCAATTGTTTTAAGCTAAGTCCTTCTGTACTTATCTTTAAACCCTTACATACTTATTGGTACAAGTATGTACATATTTTGTAAAACCTTAATTTTTGTCAGTATTTTCAATTTTACTCTATTTACTATATTTATAAATAAGTATGCATAATATTGTTCTCTTGATTAACTCATAAGTTTAATTATCTTTATATCTGTTCAATGATCTCATTTAGATGACCATAAGTATAATTCCTGTGTGACTATTGATTTCATTTATTTAACTTTTTAAAGGTAAGCTAGTCATTTTGGTGTGATAATAGATAATAATAATGTTTATTATGAATAAAATTCTATTTATTTTATGAAAATAATGTTGTCAGTTAACCTTATTCTATATTCTTATTTTACTCATATCCCACAGCCACAAATTAACTACTAGAACTGCTTCCAGAATCTGAACTTTTACTCCTCTTTTTCTTTTTCTTTTTGCTCTTCTTTTCCTTGTGTTTCCTTTTTTTCTCCTTTTGTTCCTTCTCCTGTAAGCACAAGGCAATATAGAAATCATTTGACAAAACTGTAGACAAATTGAACAGAACTTTAAAGGGTACTTGACTGCAATGGAGAATAAGTGGCAGCATAATTTTGGCATCAAAAGAAAACACGCAATATATTAAGGTATTCTATAACAAGATAATGTACATTAGATTAAAATTCCCACTCCAAGGGATATTTGCATATCTCTCATTCATTAGAGAACACAATTATACCCTGTTGCTAAGCAATTTAGTTAAAATGCTATGTAAATCTTACCTGTTTAACAACAACAGGTTGGGAGACTGGTGCTTGTGCTGTTGGAGCACAGCCTTCATTCCTAATTGCTGCTGTTACCTCGTCAATCTTGCTCATATCAGCATTTGGTGCACGATACTGCTCACAATGATCTACTCTTATTGTACGTCCTAGAATCTGAAAACAATACGATTTCATGTTTGAACTTATAGATATGTTGGTTTCTGATTTATCACAAGTAAAGTGACAATTATTACAAACTGATTGAACATAAGCATTTATTAAATTAGGATATTTCTTTCTTTTCATTTCAAAATGAGCATAACTATGGTTCCTACTGTGTTCATCCTTGAATATAAATCAAAAAATTTACTATAACCTTAATTCTCTTACAAATAAAAATAAATAAAAAAGAGAGCAATCTCTTCAATTTATGTTCCAATCCAACCCAACCTATCCTATGTAAAACCTATTATAAATATTTACACAACAAACGCCAAATTCAGTTGATTGAAGCGGGATATATGCCTCTTTAATCAGGGATGAAGAGTTGAAGGCAAAATTCTAAATTGTCTGTGCTCAATAAATTGGATTGGATAAAAATCAAATTATCGGTAATATATAGAATTCTACCTACTGCAACAATTTTTACAATTTTTTTACCTTAATTCCATTTAAGTTGTCGACAGCAAGTGTGGTAGACCTTTGATCCTCATAACAAATAAATGCAAATCCCCTTGATTTCCCAGTACCTTTGTCCCTTACTAAGTTTATGTTTACTATTTCACCATATCTGTAATAATGGAAAAGTGTTAATTTAATCAAGTCAATAAATGATTTAAAGGTGGTAGAACTCTTTTTGGTTCAACTCCGGAGGCACCACTGCCATACCTATGTCTGCCTAATAACAGCAGTGTAATGCACTGTTGTGTTCTGAGACATAATTTTCCAAGGCATTCCGTCTTAGTAGTCAGGGTAGCATCTGTGGCTAACCTTAGATGAGACTTTGATCTTACCTAGGGTTGATTACAGATGGCCATGGGCGGCAGTAGCCACTTACCAACAGGTGGGCTGCATACTAGTTTGCTGCTTCCGTACTATAAAAATAAAATAAAAAGATTATTTTTTAATTCGTTCAAAACATTTTGTATTTCTTGCTTTGTAATAGTTTCACTTTTTGCGCGTGTACACAATGATACACAGAATTTCTTTTAACGATGACAACTTCGACAATCTTGTTCATCGGTAGTTTAATATTATGTTTATTCAAGACTGAAATGAACCGCCGATGGCGCCGCGATGGCGTCAATAACGAATGAATACTTTTAATTAAACGTCGTTGAGCTTCAATTTAACCCGACAGTGTCTTGTGAATGTCGCCACTTCGATGCCTACTTGTATAATTACTAAGCATCACGGAATGCTGCGTGTTTTCTCGATTTTGAAGTATTATTTAGTGAGTACATTTGGTTTACACTAAAAATAAGTGTAATACGTCAAAATTGCAATTAGGGGCTCTTTTAAATCCACTTTCCTCGGTTGAAGATCTATCTAGATCCTTTTCAATTTTGATTCTGTAACACGATGATATAAACGAAAATATAACTGTATTTGGTTGCTTTTGTACCAATTTTTATACGAGCTTACAAAGTGGTATTTATAACAAAACTACTAAAGAAAACACAGGTACGGATTATCAAATTAAAATTGCTTAGCTAAGTGCCTGTGAGTTAGGGTCGAATAGAACGAGCGACAATTCGTAGCGACGAACGGCGATTGTCGTCGTGCGGCGACAGACTGCGGTGATCGGCATCCGTATGAATGCCGCCTGTAACTGAGTGTTGCCATTTGTTGTCAACGACCACGATGGTTCGTCGCTACTGACGTTAGGGTGTCATGGTTGCTGACAACAAACTGTGGCAAATCGGTCACCGTCCGTAACACTCGTCGACGTACCTCTGAGGTACGATCGTACGACGTTTTCGTCGTAAGTGTTAAACTTACACTTACACACTTACACTTATACACTTCTTTTACTAATATTGTAAAAGTAAGAATACAGAGGCATAAAGCCCTTTAATAGTACGTGACCATTGTCGCCAGGACACCAGTGGTCAACCCCATATAATATTAGAATTCTGCCCGAGTTCCACTACAGATGTTCCACTACGTTGCTACCCGCAGTAAGTATGTCTCTTACCAAATCCTTCAAACTAGAACAGCAGCAGAACAGAACTAGAACAGAAGCAGCTTAATACTATTGTTACGAGCAAAAAAGTGCGAAGCTGGTTCCGCCGGAAATCGCACCACAAAGGTTTCTACTAACTTTAAAAGTCGCTCGTGCATTAGCCCTCTTAGGACTAAACCTCGTTTATTTCCCCGCTTAAACCACACTGCAAAGTAGTGAAATTTGTACCAAGTTTACGGTATATACACTTGCTTACTAAAACAGCAAAGTTTATTTTGGACGAGCTTTTAAACAAAAGCACCTTTGGCCTAGAAGTTTTAGTTTAAGCGCCCCCAGTCAAGCTTTTAGGACCCAACTTTTAGTACTCTACCACTCTGTTGTAGACCCATCTTACTTTGTGACATATATTTAGGTAATTCTTTATGGGGGCTTTTAAACAAGATAATTGTTTCTAGTGCTAAAATTTTAATGATTAATACTTGATAATGAATACATAGTTTGGTCGTCGTAAACAGTGCTTTCACATATACATTTTTTTTTAATTTAAACTGCATGTTTAATAAACATATATTAACGATTATTTTCTAAAATGGTATTGTAGATTTAGATACCATGGGATTAAATTATTTGAATATTTGTAAATACGGATCTTATCATATTGACAGTTACGAGTTGAACAGTGCTTTGGTAACCAAACGTACATAATATCATCAATGGGGTACCATGAACACAAAAAGAGTAATGTCATATATTTCGTCCGCTCAACTAATGTTTATAAACATCGCCGTTAACCTATTACTCTCCCACTGCTGGACTCGGGTCTCCTCACAGAGTAAAAGGTCCTTCGAGACCCTTTTGTTTAAAGAACTCATGCGTGTATGTTTCCTCGACTTGTTTGCCTTCACCGTCAAAGCAAGCGATAATTAATTTCTAATATACACGTATATTAATCACGGTTGAAATGACTGGCAACAAAGTACAGTTACTCGCTTCGCGCTCCATAGGTTTTTGAATTGATCGCTTTATTGAAATGCGAGTATTTACAAAGAGCGGGCGGATAGGGGATGCGTATTTACTATGTCAATTTATTCAGCCTTGTCTGTTCTCTTTGTTGGCTGGCAAGCCGACTTAATTATCGACCTACAGTGAGGCGGTAATCGGAATAATTGTGCCGGCTTTTGTCTCATGTAATTCGATTACCAAAACATTGTTTTTCAAAGGAACTGGCGCTACAAATAGGGGAAGTCTATGCATTCAGTTTGCATATTGGCAACGCCGCAAGAGATTATTTCAAATTCATTATTTCCATTTGCACCTTCAACGATCAACGAAAGATGGAGTTTCAATGCGGCCAATTTGTTGTTGCTTTGGGATATGGGCTTTGTAGGACATTGTTATTTGTCCCATGATGATATTTTCATGTCATTAAACGTAATCACTATCACTTGTAAATTATATGCGTCTTATATATATATTTTAAGAAAATTTTAGTCGTTTTTAATTTTAAGGCCATACTGGTAAAAATACACTTTTTGTGTGTTAACTTTAAGCCAAACTCTATTCTCTTATACTTACTGTGATATATTAGGAAATAGCATTATTTCGTTCATTAAAAAATAGCAGTTTAGTTATAAATAGCGGCTTTTTATATCGTTGAATCGACAAATTATAAGCGACATGTATATTATTACTGGTTATAAATGCCATTTCCAAAAGAAATCTTTTTTTAAAACTTGATTAAATCGCACGGTTCAAGCCAAAATGAACAATCATAATTAATCAGTGTTACATTGTGCCGCATTAATTCAATATTAATAAAACACAGATATATTAAAACGTATTCGTGAAATGGCCTGCTTTTTGGACGTTGATATATTTGCAGACCGTACAAGTAAAGCTTCAATGTCAATGAATATCTTTACAAAGATTCGTGGAAATGTGGGTCGTTTTAAGTGAATTAACAACGTACCATAATTAGGAGCTCGTTTATCATTGTTTTTATTGATTTTAATTTGAACACACGAAGCGATGGTATTTTTAATTTTGCTTGCAACACTTGTATTTTGTTTTGTTATTCTTTTTTTTT
>DWTU01003108.1:0-10732 GCA_018251515.1 Cecropterus confusis
CTACTTATGCGTTTTTGGGGTTTTGCTGTACGACGCTTCGTTTTCGAGATATAGGTACTCAAAGTCGTAACAATATAAACGGATTGACGCATTGTGACATATGACATATCATTTAAATCGTTTGTAGAGTGAAATAGGCAATATAATCATTAACTGCGCCTGTAAATAGGGGAAAAAGGGGTGAGGGACGATTATTTTTATTATTATTATAACAATATTGATGTCAAAAAAGCTTGTAAATAGGCTATTGCTACAATATGTATATTATAATACTTTCATGTTAGTAATTTGACGATTACTCATAAATTTCTTAAAATTAAATATATCATTATAAAATTTAAAGAAGTTTTACTTAAGTATTCTTAATGATATGTAATAAAAATCCCTTGCCTTCTATACACTAAAAAATAAAACAGTAGCGCAAACAACGCCACTACAAATCAGAAATTCGCATACCAGTGGTATTGGCAGGCGAATAACTGATTACCGGCTTATCAACTTCAAATCCGATTTAATCTGCGTTTCGCATACACACATTACATATTTTATAATTACAAATAGGTCTATCGTCCCAGTTCTATGTCAATTTACCCTTTTTCGACAACAATAGGTGCCTCAAGTGTGTGCCAGATTCGCACTAAGACGACCGCGACGGGTACGAAAATAAAAAATAAACAACCTTTTCTTCAGCGCCTTAAGTAAAAATCTGGCACACAATAGGCTCTCCCGGGGTTTTCGAATACAATATGCGTAACATATATAAATTAAAACATAAATTGTCGGCTCGAAACTTTAATATTTAGTACACAAATAAAAACAATTGAAAGTCGAACCTTAGTAGGGTAACTGCGAAGGTGTATTTTGGCTTTTTTAAAGAAATATGATTTCCGGTTACAAGCAAGGTTACAAGGTAGAACCAGTGTAGTTCGAAAGGGGAGGTACCACCGCCACACCTATTTCTAGCGTGAAGCAGTTCTTGCTTTTCGGTAGAAGAGTATGGTTGCCGACTTACTTCCATATGAGGCGACTATCTTGGTACTCGTGAATCGTCTTTCAATCTATGATTGATTTAAGATAGAACCCATGTTCTATATAAAGTGGCCTACAGATATCCATGAGCGTAACCACTTACTATCAGGTAGACTGCATGCTCGCTTGCTATCAATCTGATAAATAATAGCAAACGATCGCTCAGGCTACCAAATCTGTAACCACCTGCACATAGAACAGGTTTTCCACCTGAAGTCAATTTCATGTGTTTACCGCCCTTGAACGCTAAGATAGCCTCGTAGAAGTCAGCTGACATTTACAAGAAACGCATGAACTGCTTAACGATACGAATGTCGTGATGGTGAGACTGTACGGAAAGAAAAAGAAAATTTATACTAACTGATGCTTAACAAGTAGGTCTGATAGTTTATCTTGCAAATACCGTATCGCACGCTCATTCATGCACGAACTTTCCATACTGAATATTCCGCATACTGACACATCATTTGTAATTCTGACGCCACTATAAGCCGTAAAAGTATTTAGAATAGCCAGTTACTAGTTCTATTTTGTTAGAAACGTACCTAACTACGGTTCTAAGCCGGCCTATGCTCACCTTAGCAGTAAATAAATCAATAAACTTTAGAAGTACGTGAATAAGCTCAAAGCGAGCTTAATATCGTTACAAGTCTCAGACAGACTTGTACCCATACCTTCGACAGCGAAACGTGCTTAAGTCCCGTAACTTTGAGAAACTCCTAAACAGTGGTTGACTTAATCCTTGTATCTCTTATCTGAGTTTAGTACTAATTATATTTTAACGGTATTTCTAAAAACTATGTTGTAAACTTGACACCATTGTCGACCGCTTACAATTTTGCGATTAAATTTAAGAATCGTTTTTACGATTTGGTATCGTACAAATAAAAAATAAGGCAGTCAGATTAGTAAATGATTATGGTTTTTTAATGATACATAAATAGAGTTTTAACCTAGACTGAGTTTAGTAGCATTAATCTTGCAATCGCCGTACCCGTGGGGCAATAATATGAGCAAACGGGACACAGCCTGCTCCTCCTCTGTGTCGCACTTACCGACTTTACAGTAAGCTAGTTTCGTAACTACTAACTGATTACCGGCATTTCAAATTCAACATAAAATACTGCAGATCAAATCATGAAAACAGAACTTCTTACCGACTAAGTGATTACCGGCTTTTCAACTTCAGATTCAACTTAAAATGCTGCGGATCAAATAATGAAAACAGAACTACATAATAAGTCTATTTATTATTTGTCCAAATAAAAAGAAACATCTGTTGTAGGTTAAGTATTTATCGATGAGTGACGCACAGCATTTCATCGTAGCGCTTACAACTAATAATAAATTAATGGTTCGCGGGTAAGGCCAACGTAAACTTACTATAGTATTCCTATTCTTGAAATAGTTACAGACGTAATATTATAGTGAATTAAATTTTAGATTTTAATAAAAAATGTTTACCGTTTAATTCCCAACAACAAACATAATTTTATCAACACATATATACACACCAAATGTCCAAATACAATTAAAATAGCATACGGAGCAAAACTTATTATTATTAAAATAATAAAGTAACTAAATATTTTTATAAGATTTTCCTTAGTTAAACGCTTCTGCGTTCTTATTTGAAAAGTATAGTAATGGAACGACTCACGCTATTTAACTTAATCCTTAATGGACCACGATCAATTTATTAATTATACAGGGCTGCAAAAATTTAAGTTACTATCCTAAATTAAAAGTAGGGTTAAATATAATTTAAGAAAATAGATTTATCATATACATATACATCATGTATTCACTCTATATTTAATGTAAACATGTCGTACTTTATACAGTACTTCACTTTATAATATAGTATTGTACGTTATTAAGGGGTAATTTTACTTAATGAAAAAAATAAAATACGCAAAGTCACTTCATTTTGCATGATCTGGGATTTAAAAAAGTTTGGTCGTAAGTATTTTTGCATGAAACAAACATTCTATACAATTCTACGAGATATCCATAGCCAGGGGCCAACAAATTAATGAAAAACGTAAGTTGAACTTTAATTTTAAACTACGTATTTTTTTCTACCTTTAATATCCTCTAATGTGTACTTTAATTGCCGACAAAAAAGATGACAATCCTACTTAATAGTATAATTTTGATTTCTGATCATTTCTATCAACCTTATATCAATCTAATTTGCCAAATAATATATTTAACCATAAATATTACGCTAATAAAATAACAAATGAGCCAATTCATTACCCATTCACATAATAATTCCGGTAAATATCTGTCAATAACTACATTCAATCACGTTAAAGCGATTATGAAAATGTGCGCCGGTTTGATCGAGCAGGGTAAACCTTAATTTCATCATTAATAATCCCTGTTGGGGTTAAAGCAATGTGATTAGTGTCTATTGTTGCTATAATTTAATAATATCTTTATTGGTACGATATTGGTAGCAAATGAGCTCGCACTCCGCCAGGTGGCCAATGTCGCTCATAGACATCTGTAATCAGCCCCAGATAAAATTAGTTTAAAATGAGGTTGGCCACAGATGCGTTGCTACCCCTGAGGACTAAGTTTAAAACATCGGATAAGTACCTTACCACACACCCCACGCACATAGTTTATGAACCAAAAAAAAATATTGCAGATAAAAGTACCAATAATTCCACAATTATATAAAAATAGAAAAAAAACAACAAAAAATATATAGAGATTATAATTTTCGCCATCTCCTGTAAATATTTATCTCTTGTAAATCGGGGCTAAACTCGAAGTAAGATTGGTCGTAGTATATGGTATACTACACTATGTAGATATGATATACGACTTTATGTATATGGATATATAAACTCGAACCGGAAATCTCGAAACTCTGACATATAAACCGATATTAAATCACTCCTTGACAACAATCATAACACTTACGATCATTACACTTACTTTTAAATTTTCAAAAATATTCACGATTTGTCTGTGAGATTTCAGTTAAGATATTTATCTTCCCACGCCAAACGTTCAGCAGAATAACTAGGCCCGCCTACGTTTTCCGTTTCTTTACCATCTTATGTAATACGAATTAGTATTGTAGTCACACAACTAATAACCATTGCGCCTGTACCTACCCTATTTTCTTTTAGATCTTTATCTGGAGCCTCTTTCAGTTTTATTTGTTCATTTATTTATTTATTTAACAAAGAGCTTTCCCGCATAGTTCCTCAGGCGTGAATTCACGCACACGATTTTTCTACGCCTTCACATGTACCCAAAATATTACGGAGGTAAAATTAGTTCTGCCTTGCACAGTTTGCCTGTACATAGAGGGAGCAGGGTACCTTTATAATATAGTTAAACTGAAATGGACAAATGAAAACACTCTGAAATGGAGAAAACACTCTTAATGTGTTCTGGCTTCGATTCCCGGCCAGGCAGACATCTGAATGATGAATTTAGATTTCTGTTCTGGGGCTGGGTGTTTGTGTATTTGTCTTTATATGTGCATGGCATCCACGACACTGGCGAAAATCCTAGTGTGGGGCTATGAATGTAGAAAGCGTCTTTTTAAAACAAAACTACAAACAGATCTAAAAGCAGACATAAATCTTAATAATAGGTCTTTATATTTTGATGTAAATATTCACTTTAATAAATGGTAGTTATAATTACAACGACCATTGAGTCGACGTAAATTGACGACGAGTTAGGAGCTACGATGTTCTGTACAGGCATACAAACACACAGACAGTCACGTCACTTCTAGCACCCGTGTTGCGCCGGGAGTTGAAATCTTTCCGGGTTATAGCACAGTATCGTTGTAACAAAGGCTATATCCCGTAAGTAACTGCTATTCACAAGCACGAATTATGTTACGCCTTGACACCAAATACCTTAGGTGTCCATTCCCGTAGCGTTTAATGGATAAAGCTGAGCAACGCAAAGCCTTGATGAGTGTAGGTACGCAAGATCTTAGATCCGGGTCATTCCATTGTAGACAAAAGACATCACACGTACATTGCTACCGAAAGACTATATGAGATCGTACGCCAATTACAGATTTCATCTTAACCCCAAGTCAATGTTCTATAAAGCTCTACGGATAATAGAAAAAGAAAATTTGGAACCGAAGCATACCTACGTTCCTATCTTGAAAATATAAGATAAACATGTACTTTATTATATATTCTAATATTGTTATGAGAATATTAGGGAACATTTTTTATAGTCAACATACCATTTTCAATAAGATTAACTCACAAAATTAGGTTACTTATCAAAATAGATTATTATTATGCTGAATCTTATAAAAAATATTGTATGCAAAATTAAAAAAAATATTTCCATGCCTTTCGAAGATTCGAAGGAGAAAAATATTTCCTTACTTTGAATACAATTAGTTTGTAATAATATATAATAGTAAAAAAATATTCCTTTAGTAATATTACTTCCCTTACTCACTCAGACATATATCGTTATGAAACCTGTGTATACAATTCTTCCCTGTATTGATTTGGATTGGTTATTAAGTGGATGGGTTACGGATAACGCTAATGGAAAAATTTCATAAGATTTCAGCGATTCGAAGATTTACAGAGAAAGGTTACATTTATCAGTCGAACCCGGTAATGCCTATATCAAATACCTATAGAATATAAATCTAGGTAAGCTTAGCTATTAGTCTTAAGGCGCCTCAATCTTATGATCAGCATCGGAAAATCATGATGATCTTAATTTATCACAGATTGGCGCTAAATGAGTCAGAAGCAAACCCAGATAAAGTTTCCTCTAGTCATTACACGTTAAACTTCAACACGATGAAACAATGTTTAAATATAAGGAAAAAATACCATAACTATTCGTTACGTAAAAGTCTAGAATAGAATGACTTCAACCTCATGCAAATTATGACATCCTTTCCGTGCCAAAAGCAGTGCTTAGAGAAATAAATAGCCCACACTTTTCCAACTGCCAAACTTTCCAGAACCATATTTTATAAATTTGTCCGAAGTAATTTTCTCCACTTTATAGGTGGTAAAACTCTCCGTGGTAAAACACAATATTTTTATCTTATAGCACGAATATTCGTACTGCTGTTCTCTAGTTTGAAGAAAAGTAGTAACTTGGGAAATTTCAACCTAACATTTCTGGAGTATCAAAGTTCCGAAAGGCAATTATTTTTTATTCAGCGTTAGAATAATACCTAGCGATGAACCTACAACTCAAGTTCAAAATATCTGGCTAACGAGGTTTCAATTAAAACATCATGCTTGACGTAACGCACGTCCTGCCATGTATAGCCTTCGATGAGTAACGAGATGACGTGTACGAGTAACTACATACAACTTACTTCAGCTAAAATCACGCCCAAACTTCGCTTAATCAAAGTTAGAAAAGCCACAATCACCATTACGAGGAAGCGATGTCCATAACGCGTAGTTCCCAAATGTTATTCCTAACGATACCTCGTACAGTAATAGTATTAATTAACTTAATGGACGTTTCTCTTTTGTTTGTTCTATGCCTCCATAATGTTTACGATGGACCACTATTTGGTAATGAGCGATAAAACTTGTTTGATTCCAAGATTAAGCACTGCGCCTAAGGGATTTGTTTTACAGCCACCGAGCTGATGTATAATGGGCGAAAGATTCCGTAGACAGTCGTCTCATCGAGATTTTGTTTGTTGTGACATTACAAATGTATGTTGTAACATTACAAAGGGTAATCATGTCAGATGTGGCTTTCATCAAGACCAACTCAAACGAAGTCCATGTCATGTTATTTAATCTTTGTTAGATTTTGACTTCTGGCGAAACAAAGGATAGAAAGGAATTGTTAAAAAGACGTATTTTAAGTGATACAAATATGTGGTGAACGAAAATACAATTCGCCTAATGTTAAATGGTCATTGTAATTCAACCACACCTGCTCCAACATAGAAATGACACAGATGTTCCAATTAAATGCAATTACAGATGTGTTGCTATGATAGACAATTAAGTCATAATAATAATAAACCTGAAGAAGACAGCGGGGAACCGCTGGATTCAGAAGAACCGGTTGCAGTGGAGTGTGGAGTGGAGTGGAGTGTCGTCGTTTTGGGGGGGGACTATGTCCAGCAGTGGACCTCGAAAGGCTGATGGATGGATGGATGGATGAAATAATAAACCTAGAACTTATTCAGTGTCATGTACAACTGTAACGTGATTCCTACCATACCATTCAATTAACTGTATAGAATACAGCAGCATAGCTAAACTATACCTATAACAGCGGAAATAGGTGTGACAAAAATACCACATTCTCTTGTTATTTCACGGATTCTGTCATAGAGACATCGGTATGCTCAGTTAGGCTCCGGTGGCATTCAGACGCATACATAACGCTAGATTGACGATTCCTAACAAAATATATGTAACCTGTCTTCATGTATACTATAAGGCATATGTACATAGAGTTTACTTAGAGTTTCTTTAATAAGGAGGTATATATATTTGAAAGTTCTTTCTATGTTTTCATAGTGTGAATGTTTCAATTTCTACCCACTCTCTCTTGTAAGATGATTTATGATGTCTCATTATGAGAAAGAAGATCATATTCTGTAATAGATTTATGTCTTCGAAAAAAATTTAAACATGTTTCCCGAGATAATTAGCAGATAGAATACAATTAAATAAAACAATTAAGTAAAACATAGTATTGTTAAACACAATACTAAAAAATCCTAACTGCGCAACAAATCTTTGCAAGACTAGTGCCTTATCAGACTTCTTCCTTAATGAAGTAATTTTAGATTAAAAATGTAGATTATCGCTTTTACTCGGGTCCAAAAATATTTTTACAAGTCAGAAATTCTCTTGTAAGACTACACGAATGTCACTGTGGATTTATTCCAATAGATAAAATTAACAACTCTAGTGACCATTTTTGAATAATTTAATTTAATTTTTCTGAAAATTTGTACTCAGCTAACAACATAATCCTGATATTGTAATAAATATCAACTGCAACTGACCACAATTAAAACTAACAATGTTACTTCAGCATTGTGTAAAAATTACCACCGAACAGAAATATAAATTACCCTTCAAACTTGTTTCATCCTATGGCCTGGCACAAACATGAAGTTGATTTGTCATAGTCGAGGTTTTTAATTAGATTCTCTTTGGTTCCGTATTTGGCGTGAGTGTGTGTGTACCAGCAATAATACATCAGATATTGAGCCCGGGCGAGTAATTAAAGAAAATTTAATGCAATAACAAACGATTTCAAATTTACTTTGAGAATTCAATAACGAGATTGTAAGGTTTCAATGGTAACAAAATTAGTCGAAACCCAATATTACTTTACAGTTTGTTTTATAGATTTCTGGGTTTAAATGTCCACATGTTTCGATATTAACGTACCATTAACGATTTTAATCAAATGTTAACAGTTTCACAAAACTTTGTCTTATGTTTTTATATTTATTTATTATTTTATTTATTAACTTTTAATAAATTTTTACAGTTTTACTACAACTACTGTAGTATATAAAGCATAGCTTGTACTTTACCTTGAAGATATCATCATATAGCAAGTAATTCAAGATAAATTTAAAGTAAACACAGTATTTACATTACTTATGATCTACGTTATATTTTACATCAAACCAATAATTTTAATAATGTAAACATTATTGAAGTCGTAATTTTAAATTCAACGCAGAAACATTTTTCCGTGTATTTGTTATATTAGATTTGTATGTTATTTTCGTCGTTAAATTAAATTACAACTTAAAGTAAGAATTAAAAATTTGCGGTAAGGAGTTAATATATAACATTGTACTTAATATTTTCAAAAAGTGGCCAAGGAAACTTTGTAACAGGTATTGTCAATGAACGCGCTTTTTAAAACGTGCATTTTTTCCGAAATAAAAATAATCTCCGAGCAAAGCCGTAAAAACTAATAAAGTTGGCGTTATTGGAAAAGTTATTGCATGTTATAAATCCACTTCATGGGCGGCACTTAAAGGTTGTAAAATAATTTTATACTCTGCAGTAAAATTTTAAACATTTTTGTCTATATATCAACGTCTCTTACATATACAAAAACGAAACAATAAATACTCACCGAACCCGAACAAGAGAATCACCCAAAGCCTACCACTATGTCTTTGTATTAAAAAGTTTCAGTAAAACTATGAAACACTCGACAAACTTTATCTAACATTTCCTGATACACCACATACTAATACCTATGAATAATTAAAATATGCAAATAGTTACAAAAGTTTCTAGGCTTCTCAAACTTTTTTCAATCGCACGTACCTTCATGACGTATAAAATAAGCGCAATTTGCATCACACGCGCATAAAGTTTCGTTCACATTCGTCATTAGAAATACATACGATCACATCATAATATAACGAAAGGATCCGAAAGTCATAGTGCCATTTCCCGTGTATATCGTCCAGGTCCGATTCCAATCGGATCTCAGAGTATACTGCTTTCAGCGTAGGACCGCTTCCAACACGCATGCGCCGCACTGAAGTGACAGTACTTCCCTTACGAAATGTGAAGGATATAAATCTCATATTAAAAAATACTGATTAATTAGCTTAATTACATATTAAAAATAATATAAATACTTTATTATTATTATTATTATAAAAGTATTGTATTTTGGACAACATTTACGTGGATTATAATCATAGCTGGGCACCGTTAATCAAATAATCATTTTTGTTAATTGCTAATCCGTCGCTTAAAAAGGTAACTTCGTTAAACTTTAAAGAGTAACATTTCGGAAGATTTCACGTAAGTTAATCATGAAACCGTTAACACGTGATAATCATTGCATTTATATTGTTGCTTTAATGATCTACTTATAGAAACTGCTTTTGGGTTCTGGAAGTTAACAGGTTAAAAAAAAACACATTTATTATTGGACTATGTAATTTAGTCATCAGGTGTAATGTGGATATTGCCCTTCATGAAAATTAATATGTTGAAGTTCTCGTCCGAAAGTGAGTTTCATATTATATTTAATAAACAGAAGACAGATTTATAAATATCGATTCCCCGAGGAATGCTACATCGTTGAATGTCTTTTTTAGTTGAATTTCATGTATGGTCACATATTGACGAAATTTTGAACTTTACTCTTTAAAGATTTGAGGCTCATAGGTTATTTCTTTCGAAGGAGTGTCAGAAATGAAAAGTCTTGCTCATCATCGCTGTTGTTACTTAGGTTGCCGCCTCCGTCAATTACACTATCTTTGTCCTTTAAACTATAGGCGGCTTCTTATCATAACGCGTTTTCTACCTTTTTATCCACGCATTTCTTACTGCATCTCGATCTGCTGTATTATGTTTCCAGCCATATCAACTAGTACTTCGGGGAAAAAGCTGCTACAAGTTGGCATTGTCCGTCGTCAAGAATTGGTCAATCTGGCCAAATAACATAGAGAAAATCTATGCCATTTAATAAGGCATTGGCTAAAGCTGTGCAGTTTACTAGGCCCTTAAACTGTATTTTGATGGTAGTAGAACTCTTTGTAGTTCGACTCCAGAAACACAGCCACCCCAACTATATCTGTCAAATAACGGTAGTGTTATGCGCTGTTGTGTTCTGTAAGGGAGACATACTTTTCTGAGGCATTCCATCTTAGTCCTCAGGGGTAGCAACGCATCTGTGGCTAACCTTAGATGAGACT
>DWTU01003109.1:0-10731 GCA_018251515.1 Cecropterus confusis
AGCGTGGTTTGTTATTATTTATTATTAAGTTTCACTTCTGCAGTGTGTGAATTGCACACACACGTTTTTTTTTTTTGCAGTCGGGTTTTTTGTTTGAATATTTTTAACAATATTACTAGTTTTATTACAAATTTCATTAAAGCTGTTAATCGTGGTATGGGGTAACTACTGCGACTTTATCATAGTATTCCGGCGGAGAAACGCATGTATGACTAACCTCTATTCTTATCATATTTGGAGTTGATTTTAGATATCTAATAGGAATGGTGTATACCATTCAGCATCACACAGACTGTATGTTCGTTTGTTACTTCAACTTTGTTACTCTCAGCAATACTACAGATCGAAGCAATAGTTGGTTCTACCAGAGACATGGGCGTACGGGATTTTGTTGCAGCAATGAAAGCGAACGACTGTGAAATGATGCTGAAACTAGTGATATCCCTCGGAGTCGGCTTCGATTGCGCGTCGGCGGGAGAAATAGACAAGGTGTTACAGCTCAACACAAATCCCAAGTACGATAATTTATTACTCTAATATACTTTTATTTCAATGTATTTTTAATACTGCATTATTGTAATATTCTCGTATTTATTTAAGTTTTTGCATAATTGTTTTAATTATTCATGAAATTATATATAGTTATCTTTCAAATTAGTCTTTGAATACATACAAATTTTATTTGTTCAATAAAATAATGCAACCAAAAACTCTTATCTAATATTTTCAATACAATTGCAACGGAATAACTATTCGACATTTCCTATGCTATAGCTAATCGCCGATAATACTCTAAGATTTAGATCAAAATTCTCTAAAGTACATTGTTCCGGGGCAAGCACTGATAGTGGCTTGAGTGCGGTGGCTATATATCAAACAAAGTGAGACCGAAGTGCCTTTGTAACAGGAGCATCATATTCGCGTTACCAACCAAGACGCCGGAACAAATGATATTCGCTCGAGACTCTGCAGTGAGTCACACGACCTTTGACACCTTATACGAGCTGAAGAAAATAAAGCAGTACTGGCCGGATGCTAGGTAACATAACTTGTAAACTCTATTTTCTCGTTTTAAGTTATATTTCCTTTAACAAATCTTTCAGAAACGATAAGACTTAGTAGCTCGAAATATGTTAAATATTTCAGCAGAAAAGTTATTCTTAAATAAGTATTTAAACAGAATTTTGTTCCTTGCGTATTTATTTCGTCATTGTGCTTTGAAGAAAATAAAACTAAAATGATTTCCTTTTAATATACGAATCTATTTCCCGGATATGTTGTGGGTGTGTTCCACACTTACGAAATCAGATAAATTGACAAGTAGATATTAAATAAAAGTACGCCAACATACCGCTGCTAATAAAAATGTGCTACATCTTATACATATCTCAATGATAATTAATCCTGTAAGGAATACATGCAATACTTCATATAAAACATAGCAATCATCTTTAGCATCATTAACTTCAGACCTTACTTTGCATCGTTCTATTAAAACGTAAGCACATCCTTGCTGGAAAAGCACTTTTATAAAGCATTGATAAGCGCTGCTTTTGTTTAGTTTGCAGGCTGCGGTTAGGAAATACACTCATAAGAAGTTAGAGAAGTATTTAGGGTTGATTACAACGTGGAAGTGGACAGCACGCAAGCTGTTACTGAGACGCAGTCAGGAAATGTATGGGGAAACCTAACCTAACCTAACCGCTTTTACGAATACGTAATTGACGATTTCAAATTATTTGACAAGATCTAACCTACTAAACCTCTGAAAACTACTACGTTTTTCACCAACTTGCATTATTGCAGCGTGATTAACGACACAATAAAATGCTTTGTTACTAAATAAATTAGCGGAATACGATAAATGATGGACACGCACTTCCTTTTCATCGAACACTTATTTTATCTGCAGGCTGCTTCTCCGCATACGGGTAGATGGCGAGAGTGTTTACCAATTGGGCGAGAAATTCGGTTGCGACGCCGACACCGAGGCTGTAGATCTGCTAGAGGAGGCCGCCGCGCTTGGTTTACGTGTAAATTAAAATATGTATTTATTATAGTTTCACTACACACGCGTACAGGGAGAGCAAAGTTGAATACATATAGGTACGCCTGGTGTAACTATAGCCATAATACTCACAACAGGTCGAGATATCTACATTGAAATTAAAGTGTTTGCATACATAATACTATCAGTCTATTTTGATGCTATTATGCTATTATGATAACAGCATTAATAAATAATAGTAATAACGCTTTTGCACGCATAGCCCTGATGCGAAAAATACATCTGGATACATAGAATGGTCCTTCTATATTTTTATTAAATTATTTTATACAGTTATGTCAAATTTCAAATAAATCGAAACAAATATATTTTTACAAAATTTGTATTTCTTTGTTGATAATAATTTATTTGAATAATTACATAAAACTTGACAAACATCGGTAGATTTGTCAATTTCGAATTATTTACAAGATTTTAATAAATTTTAATGTCACTGATTACTCACTTTTTTCTTATGTGATTTTTTATGTAAAAAAGTGCGAGTCGGAGTTGCGCACGAAGGGTTCCGTACCATTGTCTATAAGAATGTGAAAGTGAATATATAACTAAATGTTCTATGAATATTTAAAGCGTCTGCCTGTTACCATTATTAATACTGACAAAAAAATCCCATTTGTTGTACGAGAACTCCCATCAAATATTTATTTTATTCCGTTTTATTTGTTATTTTATGGGCAATACTCAAATGTCTAGCTATCGCGGTCCATGAGATACAGCCTGGTGAAAGACAGAGGGATAGACGTACATCGGAGTCTTAGTAAAAGGATTCCGTTTTTACCCTTTGTATACGGAACTCTATAGATGTTACAACTGTGACGCCCGACCGAAACAGTTCGATCTGTTTCGGTTCAGGACTATTTGCTCAATGTCTGTAAACAAAAACACAGACACTAGCGCCTCAAGTGACAGCATATGAGCTCTTGCTTTGGCCACCCTACCCGCTACGAGCCATCTTTACATAAGTACTTAATGGTTATTTCATATTCACTTACTTTATGCCGATATCGCATGTTATATAAAAGGTTGAAAAACATCGAAACTGACCGTAACTATGTTTCATAACTTTTTGCTATTCAGACGATATCTTATAACGTATAATCACATGTCTTGAATGTCAATTTGTAAAATAATGTGAAAAAAACAATATCTACTTATGTCACTAGTGAATATCATGAAGACTTCAAGTTATAAAATGTGGATAAAATTACTAAAATGAAAATGGTACAAGAGAATTAAGGAATTCATTCATTCAGGTGTGGTCAACGGAGCTAAACCGAGTGACTATGGCAAAACTATGTCTCCTAGGTCTCTTCATTATTTAGTTAGATGACTTCTAAAGGCTGGATGGATTAAATATGTTGTAGATGTGCGGTACAAATAAATCACTTGCAATATTTATAATGGTTAAATCTTCCAGGTTGTTGGCGTAGCTTTCCACGTAGGTAGTGCCTGCTCGTCTATTGACACCCACGTTCAGGGTTTGAAGAAAGTGAGGGCACTGTTCGACCACGAAGAACATGCTGGCAGGAAGATGTACATCGTCGATATCGGTGGCGGTTTTCTTAGCGACAGAATCAATAGAATCGATCAGGTTTGTTTTTTAAGTTATATCTTCTTATTTAGGGGCGCTATAAAAGGGAAACAAATATTGGTGAAAAAAAAGGACAACAAATATTTATCTCTATGGGTTCAATACTTTGAGTTTAACTTCACTAAGGCTTATTCCTTTTTATTTTATTTTATTTTTTATTTTTTACTTATTACTTCTCACTCGCCAAGATGTTACGGATCGTGTCTTGAGAGCGTTTTTTTTACATGCTGACGACATGGTTTGTCTTTATCTATTAATAGGTGGTTAGTCATCTTCTTTTTAATATTTGTGAAAATTATGCACAAAGTCATACATTGTTATACAGTTCTAAGAAGGCGCATTCATGGTTTTGGAGCCACCGGTACATACATAGCTACCTACGTACGTACCTAGTGTTGATTTGTATAAAAAATGATCTTGAAAGGGTTAATAAATTTAAATATTTATCAACCGCAGTAACCGCAGCCCTCAAATATCTTTATATAACGACTTTACAACATCTTTTTACGCGAGTAGCCATTGGTTCAACTTCTCCTAAAAAGCTTACAATGCTCCTCAAATTCAATATTATAGTGGTTTCGGGATGGGCTACCTAGATACTGTAGTGCATCAGGGATGTTTGCAGATGCAGGTGTTACCTGCTTTTACACCATAATACATGAAAGATGTAGAGCTCTCTGATTTACCGCATACGGGAGAGCTCCAACAAGATCCTGAACGTGATTAGTAATAAAGTTGACTGCCAGTACATAAATCGCTGCATATCGGTTCATATGAGATATTGTAAATAAATAAAAATGTAAAATGAGCCTTATAACTTGCGAAAAAAACAATTATAAACTTACATATATTATAAAGCGAAAGAGTTTGTTCGTTAGTTTAAGCGCGCTAATCTCTGAAAGTACAAGCTAAATTTGAATTACTCGATTTGAATATGATAGGACATTTATCTAGAATGGGTTAAGTCTATATTTTATCCAAGTCGGGCGAATAAAAAGAGAGATCCAAGGGACGAATGCTTGACATCTCTGTAGCTCGACACACATTTTAGTTAATTATATTTGAGAGCAAAATAATAACCTCTACCCGTAATATACGTTATCGTATACAAAGAAGTTCAATGAAAATTGTTATTTGGATTTAACAAGACACGGGAGGATATGGGCAGACTAGTTCAATGTGAGTGGAACTCCTATCAGAGTAAAAGGAGTTTAGGCCATAGTTAACCACGCTGGCCAAACATTTTTTAAAGCATTTTCAGGTGTGTGACCTGGTAAGGATGTGATGTTCAATTTATTTATTGAACATCACATCCTTACGATGTAACGTTAATTTAAGAGTGAGCATAATATTTTAATATCAACAAAACTAAGACAAATAAAAATGCGTGCCTGTGATTTCAACTTCGGACCTACAGATTGAATGGCTGAATTTTAAAGTCCGAGATCTAATCGGTCTAACTTGCATCCTATAGTTTCTTATATTTTTCGTTTTCCTTATGCGTACCACAAAAACCCAGACCGTTATAGTTTTAATATTATATCGCCGAATATTTATCTACGCGTGCTGATATAAAGTGGGGTTAAAACACTACTCGCTAATTTTAAGCTGCAAAATCAAAGTTCACCTAATACAGAAAGTGATGTTAAAACCAGCCGTGACCTTTTAGGGGTGGGACGAATGACAAAATTTTGAAATAGCAAGCCCTTTAAGTAAGGGGCTCAATTCGACCTCCCCTATATAGAAAATCTTAATTCACCAGAACATCCACGTTACTAGGCATTTTTTAAAACGCAAATGAAGCTGCGAGGAAGTGATATTTAATATTATGCATGTTTAAAATGACGGTGCTGACGCGATTTTAATTAAACAATATAGTGAAGCAAATACTGCGATGGTATCATTTAATTCGTGCAATATTCTCCACTATTTATTCTCTAGTGCATCATAATAGGACTGAAACATCTTAACGATTGCAATTATATTATTTTTACAGATAAGATTAGATAAGCAGATAAGATGTTTATAATAGTTTCTTATCAATCCCTATTCATTTTATTTATATTCTCTTGATGTTTATTGGAGTACAGAAACTCTAGAACACAAATTTCATAAAGTCCTCATGTATTATTAAACCGATATTTTCACGCATAAATTTTAGAAGCAGCGATATGACTTAATCAGAGTTGCTCTTAAAAAAATTCTATCTGTATTTTCTAATTCTTTCCTGTATCGATACGGCAGGATTTTTTACTAAACCTATACAAATATATAAAAAAAACTATTAGCTTAAATGTTTACCAAAACTTGTAAATTTCTAAGCTAAGCATGATTTACTCAAACCTCTACTCGCCATTTGTCAATCGTGAAACAATTTCCTAAATACGAATACATTGTTTTGCTGCGTCACCAAACGGGTGTAACCACATTGACATGGGGCGTCGTTAATCATACGAGGAGGAAAGACACGTCAGCTGGTAATCAATAGTGCGTTAACTAATATATATAGTATTTTTATAGTGTTAACAATGTTAAGTTCTACCCCCATTATCTATGATAATTAGGAAATATTATCCACATTTATCGAGCGCATATAGCCCCGCGGCGTGTGTACATAGATCTTACCCAATCTGCAAAGTTAAGAACCTATATGGCAGATTATTCTCTGTTAAAAACGATAATAAAAACTAATACTTGCCCTACATCATGCACTATGGCTTAGTACGCCTGACTTCAGGAATGTTCAAGTATAACCCGGTCGTAAAGACAGAAATACTCATCATAACGCTAATTTAATTAAATAAACATAAATTCCAAATAAAAACCCTAACTGTTTATTTCTACTGATATTTTAATTAATTTTCAGGTATCAAATTTCATAAACAAGGCGCTGGATGAATATTTCCCAGACCCGGATGTCCAGGTGATAGCGGAGCCAGGTCGATACATCTGCGACTCTTCCAGTATTTTATACTGCAGCATCAGTAACGTTCGGAGAGTAAGTATTATAGTAAAGTTATTATTTTTATTGTTTTTGTTTTTTATTTAATTTTATTGAATTGTTACCCTTTTTTCCCTTAACTATTAGTGCAATGTGTTGTACCTAATATCGAGAATAAAAATATTTGCTTTCTTTTTTAAAGAAAAGGAAAGGAAATTAAAAAAATTGTTATAAAAACAAAAAGCCAAACTGCCTTATATAATTAACAAAGAGAAAATCAAGTACCTTTTTTATCTGATTGAAATAGCAAATGCGCATGTAGTTCACCTGATGGTAAGTGGATACTGCCGCCTCAGTTCTGTATGAAGTTGCTCACTAATGTCCATGCATTAGTGAGCAACTTCATACAGAACTGAGGTTCTATCTGAAGTCAATCACAGATGCGTTGCAACTCCCGAGGACTAAGGTGGTCGCCTCATATACCAGTGAGCCGGCAACCACACCCTTCCACCGAAATGCAAAACTGCTTCACGTTAGAAATAGGCGGCGGTGGTACCTCCCCGGTCGAACCATACTGGTTCTACCACCTGGCGCTGCAGTGCTGCGTACCTGCAGTAATAATCAAATATATATAAATAAAAATACTCGTAATATATTATAAGGCTTTGAAAGCGATGACTTTAACCCAACTGCGTCAGAAAGAGGGTAATGTTTCTCGAAATTATGTTTGTATGTCCAATTCTTTGGCACGCGCAACATGTCTCATTATGATGTATCATTGAAATTGTCTTAGTTATCAGAGTCTCATAATTTCACTATATAATTTTCTAAAAATATGGCGACCATTTTTACTATCATAACAATTTATCTTTTTTGTTTACCAGCATTTTTTTGAAAGCAGACAATAAACTTTATAAAAAATATACCATAACTACGTTTTTCACCGTATGCACCACCTGATAATATATTTTCGCTACAAATTGTAGCAAAATTTGCTAAAATTCGCTCAACGCTGCCGTTTGCAACGCTTACGGTATGTTTCGTGGCATAAGACAGACATTAGCTACGATCACTTATGCGATATTGATATATGCGAAACATTCGCTCGGCACTAGGCCTATACAAAATGAAGACGTATCATTTTTAGTTTTTTAACACCATCTATCGTCAATTCTGAGAAACGGTAATCGATCGTGCAGCACTAGTGCTATCTTCAAATCCTGAAAATTGTGTCGCCATCTATCGTTTATTATCGTCCAGTATTGATCGTTTCGCGTGTAATGCCATCTATCGTCAAATCCAAGATTACTTCAATCAACATTAGCATGTCGGTGTCGCGAACCCTTACTTTTTCCCCTTCCAAAATGTGCTCAGCAGCTAAGGAAGTTTTCACTTCCATAAGTAATGAGTAATATATTTGGTATTCTGTTTCTAGGTCAAGAAAGAAAACGAAATAGTAAATATGATATACTTAAATGATGGATTGTTCGGTACACTCAGGTATAATGAGGCTTGGCACACCGTGGAGAAATTTAAGGTAAGTAATACTTCCCCCGTCACTTCAGATAAGTAATGATCCCGCAGAATATAAACAGGCAGTAAAGTCGTTACCATCTTAATAAATGGTAATGCATTATTGAATTTAAACACAATCTAGTCAGTTAAATCTTTCTCATTCTGATAAACGAATGTATGTACGTTTTCATTGTCACGGAAACGGAATTGGAAATGAGTGTAAATGTTCGACCGTCGCACAATACGTCATACTCTCTTTTCAAGGTAGAGCTGTTACATATTTTATAAGTACCCAATTGTTCACATAAAATAATCCATATTAAGCAAAATAAATTGCGATGTAAACAAAACTTTAAAATAGGTACTTCGACTTTGGTACCATAACTGCTAAAGCTATTCCTGTTTTATGACATCAGCGGTTAAACGCTGTTATGTCCTACTTTAAATAATATGGCAAGGCACTACTGATCAAAGTTAGTTAAAAACTTATTTAAATTTTACAAAGAAAGAACTACTGTTTGTTTTTGTGACTATCACTCATCTCTTCAATTTTAAATCTGCAATACGATTATTTCGCAGATGTCGGAAAGCAAAGAGGATGAGAATCTAGAGAGCGCCATACTTTGGGGTCCCAGCTGTGATTCAACGGACCGTGTTATGAAGAACTGCACAATTCGGCTGCCAAAATGCACGCCCCTTGATTGGCTAGTGTTCACATCGCAAGGCGCATACACATTCGGTTTCGCTTCTGAATTCTCATGCCTTCCCAAACCACTAATACGAACAGTATTGTCTGAGGAGTTATGGTTAGTATTTCTATTTTAGTAATTGTCACTGTTATACTTGAGGACGACTACTCCGACGGATGTATGTAATAATCGTGTCTATCCACTAACAGAGTCAATTACTAATTTTGCAGTAAGACTGAAACTTCCCACTCTTTATAATGGGAATGACTTATCCTTAAATGCGAAAGTAACTCTGTCTGTCTGTCTGTCTGTCTGGCTGTCTGCTACGATTTAACGCCTAAACCACCGAACCGATTTTAATGAAATTTGGTACAGAGATAGAGTGGACCTTGGGAAAGGGCATAGGAGTTGAAGGGGTTAAATTAGGGTATGGTTTGTACGTAGGTGGAAGTTTGTATGGAAGTTCGTCATTGATAAAACCATGAAATTTAATACGATTCTTATGAAACTTGGAATAAACCTTTTGTATCTAAAATAACATAATATGATGAAAGATTTTACCTTCGACTCCTTGATCCTGATGATGCAGGGCTAGCCTAAGCCATAGAAGTTAGCCCAAATGGCTAACTTCCAAGGTTTAGGCTTACGGATATATAATAAAATAACTAAGCAGAGACATATGATGGAAAATTTGACCTTCAACTCCTCAAGCCTGATGATGCAGGAGCACTGCAGACCTAAACCATAAATTTTGGCCATTTGGTGTTGATGAACATATAATATGGTTACTGAGCAGAGGCATACGATGCAAAATTTGACTTTCAAGTCCTCAAGCCTGATGATGCAGAGGTACTGACACTAAACCAAAGAACTTAGCCATTTGGAGCTTATTGATATATTATAAAACTACTGAACAGAGATATATGATGAAAAATTTGACCTTTAACTCTTCAACCCTGATGATGCAGAGGTACTTTGAACCTAGATCATAGAAGTTGGTCATATGGTGCTTACGTTTATGCAGTAAGATTACGATGCAAAGATAAAAGATGAAAATTTTGACCTTCAAATCCTCAAGCCTTATGATGCAGGATACCGCAAGCCTAAGCGATAAGAGTTAGCCATTTGGTGCTTACGGATGTATAATAAGATTGCTAATCAGAGACACGAGACGTCAAATTGGACCTTCAACTCTTCAACTCTGATGATGCAGGGGTACTTAGAACCCAGACCATAGAAGTTGGACATTCGGTGCTTATGTATATGCAGTAAGATTACTAAAAAGTGATATATATATATAGTATATAAACCTACTTTGATTTCCTTAACCCTAATGATGCAGAAGTACTGCTATCATTATAAGATTAAGATTAGTTGGCTTAAGATTAGGTTGAGCGACTTCGGGACTATGTTCTATGTATCTACTAAGCCAAAACATATTTATGCATATGCAAGCATGAAAGTCAGTCTTATTTTTTGTATGTTTTTTTGTTTTTTTTTTACAATGCAAGACATTTATTGCATAGTGGTAGCTTAGGATGTCAGTAATAATGTAACCTTTCCAGAAACTGAATATTTAAAAGAAGTAAAATACGTATTTGATGTAGGTTGTTCAAGTATTAGTTAAGTACCAAAAAGAGAGGGGAAGTAGTTCCTTTGTTTATATTAATTAAAGGTATTTGTTTAGTTATTTATTTTTATTTTTATACCAATGTGCTTTAAATGAATGTTATTTTGTTAAGATTGTTGGAGATATAAATTTCGGTTACATTCATTTCATTTTCCATTTTTTTAATGCGGGTGAAACCGGGGGCACAGCCAGTAAATAAATAATTATAATTGCATCAATTGATATAAAATGCTAGCTTTACCGCGGCAGTAAACTAGTATAACACCTGATCACATTTTTAGTAACCATAGGCAAGAC
>DWTU01003110.1:0-10731 GCA_018251515.1 Cecropterus confusis
CTCATAGCTCCACACAAGGATATTCTCCTGTGTCGTGAGTGCCATGGACACACAAAGACGAATACTCAAACAGACCCAGAACAGAAATCTAAACTCATTTAGATGTCTATCTGGCCGCGGATCGAACTCGGGACCCACTGCGCGTCAGACCGGCATGGTAAACCGCTCCACTACGTGGGTTGTTACAAATTGTATTATTTTAGTGGACATTAAGTTTCTATCATGTACTTAATATTGTCAGTGTCATTTTAACTAATTTTAACACAATACTGTAGTCAACTTTATCGACTATATTATAGAATTGTATATAATATCATTCTGTTGTTGGAAGTGAATGAGTGATCAACTAGATCCATTCCGTTTGTTTGTGGGATGTACACCAAAATGCAGACAAAAAATGAACGAGACCGTTTTGAATTCACTCTTGCTTTTATTTTAATTAAACTTGATTAGCTAATTAGAGTCTAGTTCATTTGTTTTTAAATGAAAAACAAACATGTGGCAAATTTCCCATCCACTATTGGAGATGTATGTCCAATAGTGTGTTTTGAAGGGCCAATACATCAATCAATAGTACATTTTTAACCTAATTATATCAGTTAAATTCGCTATTGCATGTTGGCTTGGTAGGCACCATTATCAGTAGGAAAAGTCATTATCTATACTAATGTATAAAAAAAAGATGGTGTGTGTCTGTTTGTTTCTGAAATGAAATGAAATGTCTTTATTTTGCATAGGCCTTCGGTGGCACTCACAAATAGTCAATTATAATATTGTTCCTTACACTACCACCGGACCGGAACACAACCTGAACTGAGAAGATCCGGCAAGAAATTCAGTGTGTTTGTGTTTTTTCCTTGTATAACTTTGTATATATATTATAACCATCTTGTTAACTACATACTCAATCCAATTGACATGAAATTTTGCATGGATGTAGTTTATTTACTATTAATTTAGGTTTTTTATACTATTTAAAGATGGCGATTATCTTTACGTTACGTAGCGGAGCTAGTCTTATGGTTTTTATTTGGTTACTATCTATATAAATTAAATTATTTATCACAACAGATGAATCAGATACAGTAATAGACAAAAAGAAGTTGATAGATGAGGTGATGGGCGGTCGAGAAATCAGCGATGTGTATCTTAAACATCCAGGCAATGAGAGTTCCAGCGACGATGAGGGAACAGAGACGGAAAAACCTGAAGAGGGTAAGCATCACTTTGCTATTAGATAGATGTGTTTAAGGTGAAACATGATTAATGCAGTGAAAGCATAGAGACATTACACATGAGAGTAGCGAAGCCATACAGCTGCCTGTAAGCGGAAACGTTAGGAAGGGAAAATAGATTGCGGTACCCTATTCGTCTCTCTCTACTAACGCATGCGCAGAAATTAAATTACAACAACGAACCGTCGAATCGTTCTATTATGCGCACTTGCGCGAGAAGAAAGAGATAGGGAAGGTACCACAATTATCTCTTTTGAACCGAAGGCTAGTTGGAAGACTTCCTTGCTCTATTCATAATACCTTTTTGAGTCTAAGTTGTTTACTAGTCTTAAAATTGTTAGTTGTTAAAATCTAAAAAGGTCTAGATATCTAAGTTTGATATAGACAATTCATTCGAATATTCGAATGGAATACATATTCAATTGTAGATGTATTACTTTTTATGGGTAAATCGGTAGAAAAACTTTTTTTATATACTAAACCTTACGATCACCGATTAACTTAAAGTAGTCACCGCCGCCTATTGCAACACTAGCGGAGGCGCAAATGCAACACCGGCTTTGAGGAAGAGTTATTTACGCATCTTGAAGAACCCCATGTCGTAGCGCTCCGGGAACTGTTTTTGATTCTCTCATAATAGTTTTAATAGTTTTAACGTTTATAACTTTTGAATATGGCTCCGGCTCGTGTTCCAATGTTAGATTGCTAGTTTCACCCGCAGCTGGTTAAGGTATGGCGTTCATTATATGCTTATAAATGCTGATAGATATCTTTTTCTGACAGATGACAAACCAGAAGATGTGTTGATGTTCCAGGAATTTCTCAAAAAACATATAAAACCAAACGATCTCGGCAGTAATTCATAGTACTATATTCATTTTGTGATACATCATAATTTTATAACATAAGGTTGTTTTTTAAGGATAAATATAAACAGAAAGTAACTTGTAAAAACCTGTTTTATTAAAAAAAAGTGACACCATACCCGCATAACTGATGTAAAATATCATAATTTAATATTACAAAATAAAAAAAATCGCACATAAATAATTCAAATTTATAACGTATTTATCACAGTTTCATTTATAAATTTTTATACAAATCACTGGATTTACAGTTTAAATAGTTTATTTAGATAACAATGTAATTTGAAAGAAACTAGATATTTTAAGTTAAACAAATAAACATTTAATTAAATATCTCAAGTCGACATTAATCTCGAAAGATAAAATTAATCAGTGATTAATAATTAATTAAACAAGTGATCATTAATACACGAACTAGGCACATTTCTGCTCATTGGTTCTGACTCGGCTATATTTTGCATGAATTGCAGAATCCCTCAGTGCATATGCGATTGGTAATCTTTTTTGCAAAAAATAAACGATCAGAAACCATATATATTATATAGGAATTATTTTGATAACGTCTTTTTCTGATGAAGATTACAAACTTTATGTATGATCATAAGAATTTCAGCAAAAAAATGTATAAAAGATGTTGATAAACAATATTTTTGAATGTTTTGTGGATATTTGATATCTAAGTACATTTGATGCAGTAAATATTAAAATTAAGTACCTATTTTAACGCAGTAGCTGCCATTTATTCTACGTAAAGATCTTGAATTAGTATCTATAGTACCTATTGTTCTGGTAAATTATTGTATTTGTTATAAAATAAATACTTATGAAATACTATGAAAATTTACTAAAGTCGTTCCTGACAGATTTATGGTTATAAATCTAAACTTAGGCAGTAGCTGTTTTATATTGAAATCATATCGAAATCACATATTGAAATCATAACCTTGTTATATCAAAATTGTGACATAATGTACAACCATTCTTTAATTTTCTTGTGTTAAATTTCTTTGATCGTAATGAATATTAAAAAATCCATACTGAAAATGTTGTATATAAATTAGTTAGTAAAACCTATTACTTTCAAATTTCTGCACAATAATATTTAGAAGCGTTTTGTCCTGCAAGAACTGTTTATATAACTGCTTCAGTGTATCCAAACGTTTATTATATCTATATCTTTAAAGGTTCTATTATTATCCAACAGAAACAGCCTGTTTTTCTACATTTATAACATTCACAGCACATTTTAAACTGTACACAAACATTTGTAAACCCATAATATATAAGGCTTTCTACAATCATAGCACTAGAATTGTTCCTGTGGGTGCTATTGACACAAAATGACGAATATATAATCACACAGACCCAGAACGTAAATCTAAATTCTTCATTCAGTTCCCTGTCTAGGCGGGGATAAAACTTGGAACAAACTACGTGTCAGACCGGTTTGGCGACTGCTCAGACGAATATACGTAGTGAATCGGAAATTTTATCTTAATTTGTAATGAAATAAATAATTAGCTATATAATATTAGCTTGTAATTTTTCTATGGTAATTATTTTCTAGATCTATTCTATTCGGGTTGATAACTACACTAAAATTGGTCTATTACATTCGTTAAAATAAATAATATGCAACTAATACATCGCATTTACATATACACCTGTCTTTTTGATAATTAAAACTAAGTAACCAAGAAGAACTAAGTATTACATAACAAAAAACTGCTTTGCAATAATAAAAGGATTAAAATGGCAGTTAAAATAAATCGCTTTAATGTTTTTTAAATATTTCGTAACCTAAGGACCTGAGCTAAGATTTTCGTCTTCATATACGAGTAACATTACTTCGTTCTCAATTCGGTTGGTATATTTTTATGTACGTACTAGTGATATGCTGGATATCCGTATCCGTTACTTTTAAGGCGGATCCGAAACGGATCTAGTATGCCTACTATTAAATTCATATTATTTAAAAAATCATTCAAAATTCTACACGTACATATGCGGTAAGGTAGCAGTGAAATAGTATTTATCATGAGTAGTATGAATCATAATCACGACAGTGTTCTTTGCAACGATAGGGAAGCACGTAAGCAATCATTGTTTTGAGAAAACGTAATGTACTTGCAATGATAGGGAAAAACGTAAACAATAATTGTTTTAAGGAAACGTAATGAACTTGTACTAAGGGTAAGGCAGAAACACGTCAATAAAGCAACTGTCGCTTCAAGGACACGCGCTTCAAGTGAGTAAATTTGTAAGACAGTTGAGATCCGTATCCGCGGAACGCCAATGATTCGTATCCACATTCATACTCGCGGATCTATTATTTAAACGATCCGGCACATCTCTAGTACGTACACCGATTACTGCGAGTTTTCTAATCCGATTTATGTCCTTAAAATGTTATTTGTACGATATCACTTGATTACTTCCAGATACCTGATCCATGTTAAAAAATACATTAATTAGTGACCTCTATATTATTGGAGAGGTCTAAATCATCTAGGTATATGCTTTGGCATATATCCTCGCACGCGGGCTGCGGGCCGCGGCCGGCCCGCTCTAGCGCGGGGTCTATTAGTCTCCATGCTGCTGCGTAAACGCAGCGGTTTCGTGCGTCCTTGTATAGTAATGCTGGGTTTGGCCTCGTGTTCTCGGTACTGCCTATTGACGTGTAACTGGAATTTTAATAATTTGTTTAAGTGATATTCCTCAAAGGTGGAATATAGAAGTAGCAAACGAGCATGCAGTTCAACTGACCGAAAGTGGCTACTGATCTGTAATCAATCCCAGATAAGATCAGAGTGTTACCTGAGTTAGCCACAAATGCGCTTCTATCCCTGAGGATTAAGTTACGCCTCGATAAGAATGTCTCCCTTGCCACACTCTTTTGACTAGAACACATTAGTGGTGTTACTGCTATGAGGCAGAAATAAGTGTGACGATAGTACTTCCGGAGTCAAACAAAAACTGATTATACCACCTTCAAATTATTTATAAGTATTTTAAGAGATGTTCCTTAAAGCTTGAAAGGCATTGGTGTACCAGGGGAAATACACTTATACCTGAAGTGTCTTTCCCCTGGCATACCCTTGAAATGGTACATATTACTTACCCGACATCATATAATGAACAATAAGACACTTTGTGGTCGAAGATGTATTTCCAAATTTGATGATAGCTCCAATTTAGTAGTGGCGATACTCGCACGATTTGTGGCCAACTCGGATCAGTTTTCTGTTAAGGAATGAACATTGTTTTATTTCCAAAGACTTCTAGAGACATTATTATGACGTTCTAATTATAAATAGTGACTGAAAATGTGAAATAGCTTGTAAAATTGCAAGACAATAATACTTTGAACGACAGGGGAGTCGCCAGCAGTTGACCTTGGGAGGGACACTTGATATATGGAGCAGTAAAATCGCGGCCTTGTGATGTCCACTAGTCGTAGAGTATAGGAATTTCTATAGAGAAACAACAAAACAAAAGTGTAAAAAAAATTTTGAGCCAATTCATTAAATAAAACGAACATGGAAAAGGAAATCGTACCATAAATCCGTGTTAAAAATTCAAGAGTGCAAATTGTAGTTTGATTCACCTATTTATTGACACAATATTCATTTAAGGCTAAGAATAAATATACTTTTATTACTCTGAGGTATCTTTATACTTTACAGGTGCAGGGGCTTTGGCCTGTACACTTATAAATGCGAACTAACCTGCATGAACCGCAAGTTTTCGCTGTGTGGATCTGTTCTTCTCGTTCCCATTAGACACGCTTTGAGTTTCGGATCGTCTGCTAATAACTTTTGCAATGTTTTCTTCATATCTCCCTCTGATACGATGAGTTTTACGCCATATATCTTTTTTATCTCTTGCACAAATTCCTCTATTTCCTTAAAAGGTCCTTTTGTACGTATATATACTACTTTTAGGTCGTTTGTTATATCGTCTCGTTGGTACATCTCCTGTAGAACGAGTAATGTTATATCTAGTAGAACCGTGCAGTCTTTGCCTCCGTTGAATGATAGGAAAACTTCTTCCAGTTTATATTTCTTGAAGCAATTTCTTAATACCTGAAAGATAAAATTACTATTGATAATGTTGTTATGGAGCTGTATTGACTTATTTATAAGAACTTTGTTCACTGCAAGCGTACAAAAAATCACCTATTAATCCCCACATGAATAACAGTGCAATGGTAACTATAATTCTCACTTCTGTAAATATTTATTAACAAAGCAGATAATGTTCAGCACTTCAGAATGCAAGTGGCCCCTGTAGCGCAGTGAATGTCATATGCGTCTGTCAAGCAAAGTTTTCAGGGTTTGATCCATAGTCCGGATAATATCTAAATGATGAATTTTGGTTTCTCCTTTAGAGTATCAGCCTATGTATGCAGCTTAGTATAGATTATTATCTCGGAATAGAGCTGAGAGTGGAATGTTTTTTTTATTTACTACTTCCAAGCCCTCATTATTGCAGTGCTAGGAACAAGTTCCCTCTTCGGGTGTGTGTGTAATTAGGTGTGTAATTTCAAAAGGCTTAAACTTTGGCCAGGGTAGGACTACAGTCCTGTGGTCATGTGAGGTGTAGACTTCGCACATTTTTAATAACTTTTCTTTGAGGATTTTTAGGCATATAGGGTGATAAATTTAATGATAATATTTTTCTCTCCACAGAGTATGTGATAAGTATTTTAAATTAAATATACATAATATCATAATACCTGTTTAGTTTCTTCCAAGACATCTGCTAGTTCAATCAAATCCATGTTTTCTTCCTTATGTTGTTAGGCTATCAAATACTATTTGCGGGATACTAAAATCTGTGTACAATGGTCAGAATACAATGTTTATTATACATATACAAATGAATATTTTGCACTACTCATTACTATTTACTAAAACTTGTTAAATTTCGTTTATACCATTATTTTAAAGGAGATTTTCATAATTTAGAAATAGCCAATAATCATGCCATCTTCCTGTTGATGGCCACTGCACATGTATATGTACTCAACCCCAGATAAGACAGTCTTAGCTGTCGTTGGCCCAATATGCTGCCTCTGAGGTATAAGTTGGAATTTGTCAGATAAGTATTTCTTTCTTACCACACTCTTCAAACCAAACAGGCCTTAACACTGCTGTTTTAAGGCAAAAAGACGTTCATTGGAAACACTATATGATGATAATTTTTACTACAATTTCAAGGAATTTAGAGATGGTCACTACACTGTGTAACATGATGTCTCATAATACATCTGCCTAGGGTAACTTTATTAATAACAACCTTTTGAAACTTGTGTTTTCACTTTGTCTTTACATATAGTAATATGTAATTAGCATTTTCCTGTCATATTATACTCTATTCAGCATTACCTGTATCTTTCTTATTAATGGAAACAAAACATTTAATTCTTCAAGGAAATATACTATCAGGAAAATAATAAGAATATGAGTTTCTATGTGCTAAGTAATGTAATAAAAATAATTAGTTTCAGAATATTACTTACTTTATACTTGTGTATTGTTGTGGATTATACAAAAATGTAGTGACTAATAACATGAGATATTTATGGTAATGAGATAATTAACAATTAATTTTAACATATTGTAAGTAGGGTAATGGTTGAAAATGTCAAGATATTAATGAAAATTACTTTCGAGTAAACTAAACTGAACTACATAATTTAGGTAATTCATTGATAAGGTTTTTAAAGACAAAACATGAAACAAAAATATTTATTTATTGAGTTTATAAAACAGATTAACTTATCAAACTAGCCAGTCAATCAAATCTTTAAATAAAATTTATGTCAGAATTTTAACAAAAACCACTAAGTTTTTGAATTTATGTTTGTAAAGACTATGTTACAAGAAAAACATTAATGAATTTTAAATTTACATTTTAATTACTATGTTTCCCAGATATCAAAAATCAATTGTCAGTTACACTTTCCAAACATTTCTTTTTCAATGGTGGCTCATTACAGTCCTGGTCACTAATACCAAACAATAATTCTTTTGTTAGTTTCAAAGTTACTTTCATCATTTCTTTTTTTGGTGAGACATTTCTCACTCCAAACACATCTAATATTAATGAAGTTACATCTCGTCCTATATTATCATTTACCATCTTTTTGGCCCGTTCTACAGGGTTATCTCCATCAGCAAAACAATATACGTACACAATGATATCTAACTCAAACTTTGTAAGTAGATTCTTGTCATCAATTAAACCAACATAGTACTTCAAAAACTCTACAGCCAGTGCTGGTAAATTCATTGTCACATATATCTTAGCGTCCGGACTTAACTGCTCATTTCCCTTACAACAGTCTATTAAAAAGTCCTTGAAGTTGTTACAAATAAAATCTTTTCCATCCATATTGTAAGATTTGAAGAAATTCATTTTAACTTTGTTGTGTTCTGCATTGTTGTTTAACCATTTGAAAGAGTCTGGGTTCAAATCGTTTGCGTACACTTTGCACCTTTTTTTAGCAGCTGGCACTGAGAATGGTCCAACACCACAAAACACATCAAATAGAACATCACCTGGTTTTAAAGTCTTCAAAACTCTCTCATGTTCTTGACCTAACCGCGGATTCCAGTATACCTTGGAGAAGTCAAACTGAAAGCTGCAATTACTCTCTTTAACCGTCACAAAGAAGTCTTCATCGCCAGCTATGACCTCCATTTGGAAATTCCTATACGTATTATCAATGATGTTACTCTTGATAACAACGGTTCTACATGACTTGATCTTGTCTACCAGAACAGTCCCAATTAGCGTTTTATAGTCAAGCAGGTGATCACGTAAGTTCAAGTGTATAATGTGACCTATTTGTGAGAAGCCACTAACTGTTTCCTCACCTTCTGGCAACACTGCTTTGAAGATGTCATCATATGTATAGTTGTTGTAGTTGAGCTGTATTTGTTTGGTAACAAGGTTGCTCTCGCTGACGTCATACGAACTGAACGATTGGCGAACGTCCTCGGCTATATCAGTCCAACATACAACCCTTAGCGGGTTTAAATAAATACACCTATCAAACTTGTCGTCATCACACAAACTTTGCACTGGCTTAAAGCGCTCCAGCTTGAGAATATAGGCCTTGCAGAATGACAGAACCTTAGACACTTTGTCTCTAGAGAGTCTTAACACAGGCACTGTTATGTTACGTATAAATTTCTCCCGATCTAACTGCTTCATTCCTCGCACAGTTTCCGGTACCAGCGATGCACTTAAAGTCGACATTTTTGAAATAAAAACGCGGATATGACCAAAAATCATTACACGTGCTAAGGTATATAGATATTCATTTTGAATTGTACTTGTACTAACCTAAACGTTGTCAGCGTTGCAGTGCTCACAATTTTGATGTTACTAGAGTTCGCTGTATTGTTTCAACACATAAGGTGAAACAAATTATAACGATCAGATTTATAAAATAAACTGTAGATGAAAGTTCTAGCACGCGTGACACTTGTCAATTTGACTTTTATAAAATAGGAATTCTGAATTTTCTGAACTGTTGACGTTGACGTGAGCATGAATGTTCCGTTTCTGTTTGTATGCTACGTTACTGATAGGAGAAATTGTACGTATAAACTTGTATACCAAAAGACATAAAAACGTATTAAATATGTGTTCCCAAATGTTAGTTTAAAATACCATTACATGTAGTAAATGAAAATAATAAAAATGTTTATATTTATATTTTTTTATTCTTTTTTCTTTCTCCTAGTCTTACCTCCTAGTTATGATGTGTACACTTATGTGTAAGTGTAACTATCTGTCTGTTACTTTCATATGGTTACACCGATTTTATTGCGGTTTTTAAAGTAAAAACTTTTTCCGATAACATTTTTTTGGATCTGACGCATGTCACATTACACTCGGCTGCAAGGTAAGGGAAAAGTGAAAGGTGCTCGACAGCAGCCAAGGCCGACATGGCTACATTTTTGTTTGTTTATTTTAATTTTAGATTTAGTTTTAATCTTCTTAACAAAAACAAAAGTTTCACTTGCATCGTAGTTTAATGAAACCACACATATGTTTGTGTTCCTAGTTTGTTTCAATTCGCCTGTTCTTTTACAATAAATATATTTTACACTTACAGCAGGCCCTCCAAGAGGCGGAACCCCAGAAGGTTATCGGGAGGCAGAAACGCTACGGATGTCTGATCGTTTATCGAAGGTATCCTAATTTATTAATTATTAAAATTATTAATAATTATAGCAGAGATGTTGTAGCCCTAGGAAACGTTGGTTACCGTTATAAAAGAGTATAATTGTTTTTTTCTCCAAGAAACCCTGTAAAATTGCGAGTAAACTGGATTTAATTAAGTAAAATATGTTTCTCCTAATTTTGAACCATCTCACGTGGGTTTATTGGGGAGAGTGGGCCGAAACAAATCTTACTACATGTCACTAACTAGACTTGGAGTTGAAATCACTTTATGTAATTAATCTTCTTCTTCTTATGGTGCCTCTCCAAATAGTGAAGATCGGCAATCAGATTATTCCTCGTTATTATTCCTCCTTATCGTTTGCTCGGCGGAATAGCTCAGCTGCGCCAGCTATTCCGGTCCATTCCCTGATGTTACGCAGCCACGA
>DWTU01003111.1:0-10731 GCA_018251515.1 Cecropterus confusis
CATCCGAATGATGAGTTTAGATTTCTGTTCTGGGTCTGAGTTTTAGTATATTCGTCTTTGTGTGTCCATGGCACCTACAACACATGAGAACATCCTACTGTGGAGCTATGAGTGTAGAAAGCGTTTATGTTTTATGTTCAATTAACCGACTTCCCAAAGGAAATAGTTTTTCCATTCGTCGTGTATATTTTTTTATTGTGGACGTGTATTAGTATCAAAATCGTACAAGTAAATGTCTATAGTTGCAATAACTGTAGTTTATAGGTTACTTAGCATTTACATCGGTCATAAGGCTAACGCTATGACCACTTTGAAATTGTGTCTACAGATTGTGTTATCAGTAACAAGTACACACATAACTTATTGTTTAGTTGACTTTGAATTTTGCGAGAGCATATAATTAATAAATTTAATAAGCAACCACTTTAAGAAAAATAATACTTAGACGTGTAGATTAAAACCAAGAGGTCAATTCGACCCTACATAATTTCGAGTACGTTAATTACAGGATTGAAAGGAGAATGGAGTATATATAAATTGGCTTGTGAATGGACGGTTTTATATTGAAAGTTTTTATCCTAAATTCCTTTTTTGCACGAATCGGATACGAATCGTCTTTTAAATGATGGATCAACAAAATACTTGAAAAGGAAAAAAGGTCACGAATCCGTCTATGTAATTCAGACTTCTTTTTGTAGGATTATATTCGTGAAGTTTATTTTGTATCAGATTGAAGAAGCTATCGACAATACAGTCCAGCGGACGTCAATGGTCACTGCCGCCCACAATAAACTCCGTGTAGATCAGAGGTTTAGCCTGAAGTACATCTAAGCACTGCGGATGGTCACACTATATATCAGTGAACTGGCATCACCATAATTCGGCCGCAATAGAACTGCTCCACACGTACAATAGGCGATAATACCTCCCCATTCGAATATCTTAGAATATCACCTTTTAAAAATTATGCAGGTATTAATGATCGGAAATTTTCAGTAGAATGCAAATTGCAAAATTAATACAAAAATATGAATACCCATTATCAGTAATCGATGAGATAACTGCAAGCTTAACAGATAACTGCAAGGGAATTTATGCTTATTGCGTAGGGGCGGATAGAATTTTCTTTTATCATTAGTAACTCCCACTGTTGAGGGTTTGGGAATCTTTTAGAATGGGCGTGGTTATAAATAGGTACACTATAGTCCATTATTGTAAACACATGTGAATATTTATCTTCATAATACGCGGATTTAATACAAACTGAAACTTACAAATGAAAATACCCATACCTGGGACCCAAACCCCGGATCTCTAATATTAAAGTGTGATTGGTTGGAATTCAGCCCTTCAGACTCTCTTTTATCTGTGTATGTTTATGAAGCATTTATAAATAATTTAACAACAACAAGAACAACAGCGCTTTTTACACTAGGATTTTCTCCGGTGTCGTGGGTGCCATGGACACACAAAGACGAATACACAAACACCCAGAACAGAAATCTAAATTCATCATTCAGATGTCTGTCTGGCTGGGGATCGAACCCAGGACCCATACCGGTCTGACACGTAGTGGTGTCATACCGGTCTGACACGCAGTGGTGTCAGACCGGTATGGTGACCGCTCCGCCAAGGGGGTCGTAATAACAGTAGTTGCTGTGTTCTGATCTAAAAGGTGTTCTAAGGGAAATACTTATCTGAGGCGTTATAACTTAGTCCTCAGGAGTAGCAAAGTATCTGTGGCTCACCACAAGTAAGAGTGATGGGATTGATTACAGATGTTCATGGGCGGCAATGGTTATTTACCATCAGGACTGCATGCTCGTTTGCTACTTCCATATTATAAAGAAAATCCTCATATCTACCACCAGGTTGTCTCTCTAACGCAAGCGTCACAAAACATAAGCTTGGCGCTACAACCGTCATAAGTTAAATTTTAGAATCAGCTTCATCCTATCATATGATTTAATGCTTCACGCTGATACTTGAAGCGAATATCGTGGCCCTTGTGTGGAAAAGAAAGGTTTGGTCACTTTTATCGCGGTTTACAAGGTGTATTGCTTAACACGAATGGATGAACCCCTTTTCAGCATGATGATGCTGTCAATTCTCTGCATTAAACCAGTTTGATGCTTCCTGCAATATGCGCAGATGACTAATCAGACTCGTTTCTTTTTTATCATTACCTTTCATCTGTTATCGTGCATATGATTTTATTCAATAATTATTGTAACTTTCTGTGTACAGTAAATCTCTAATATCGATTCCCAAATATCCCACAATTAGATAATAAATATAAAACCCGTACAAATCCGACTATTTCGAAAACATTAATTAATGTCCAAAAAAGACAGATCTTTGTTTAACTTCAGTCAAACTTATTTCAATAAATTGTTAAACAACCCTTCAATTTAGTACCCTAACAATGTAAGAAAAATGCGCCTCATAAATAACTGCTCGAATACTTCAGATGGAAAGCCGTCCATCACTCAATTCCACCATAAATTGCGAAAGGAAATCTGAGCCAAAAATTCGCACCAATCCAACCGCACAATGGCTAGCCCACCACGAAATAGTGAACGATGAAACGATGTTTTTTCTAAATACACGTTAAAATTACTATAGCTATAAAAACTATTATTTTTTATCTAAGGAAACCTTGGATGGTTTCCTCTCGGCTACGAGGGCAGTGGAGAGTATTATTTTTATAATATGAAAACCAATAAGCATGAAGTCAACCTGATGGTAAGTAACGGCTGCCGCCTATTAACGTCAGTTATCAACCCCAGAAAAGATCAGTATTACATGAGGTTGACCGCAAATACGTTGCTACCCCTAAAAACTAAATTGGAACGCCTATGCACGTTAACGCGATAACTATTTCTTCCTTACCACACCCTTCTGACCAGAACACAGCAGCGCATAACACTGTCGTTATTATTCAGACATAAGTGTGGTGACCTTTAAATGCCGGCTCCTACCTAAACTTCCATGGTATTCCTCTGGACGCCATTTGTCGAGACCACAGGTACGCCAATAGCACTCGTATGCGGCCTCAACAGACGTGGACGCACCCGGGCGCCCATGTACTTGGGGTGGAGATGGAGTTTCCCAATCCCGACATCTAACGAAGGAAAGTAATCCAACCTAACTCCTTCCACAATGAACTATTCAGCAATATAGTGATATATCTAAATATGTAACCAAGTTAAATAAATATATAAAGTAAACATGATTGAAAATATGATTTTCGTTATGAGATCCAGATATATATTTTAAAATGATAATCAGAAGTACGATAAAATTGACTTTCAAATATCGTAATCTAACCTAACTTAACCCAATTTACTACGAGAAAGTGATGAATAAGTGTTTTTATTTGGTGTATTGAAAAAAAGCTTCTCCTTTATCTAGGTAATCTTTAACAACTCTAAAGATTACCTAAATAAAAAGGTTAAAATTCGATTTATTTTGTATGCTAGGTGGATATCAGTTCACAGTTATTACTCATAAAACTGAATAAACTCATCCAACTCAATGATTCGTACTGAAAACGAACGTCGTGGTTATTAACGATATAGTCGGAGAGCGTTTTTAGTTAACACTTACTGCAAGACAGCAATATTATAGTTATGAAATTTTAATACGCTATCAGCATTGTTCAGTGGATGCAGAGAAAGTGTTGAAATAGATCCTGTTTTCAGAATCATCATTGGTTTTTGTTGAAATTCTCATAATTTTTGATAAATTAAAATTCATTTTAGTCCTCAATATTTTGAATAGTTTTTATCGCTCAGTGAATTGGAGTTATGTTTCTAAATCAATTATAACGGATGATTAAATATTTTTATTTTCCACACTTTTTGAAGTGGAATTTGTTTAGGATCATGGAGATTAGAAACTCATTAAAACGAAAACTTGTCACGATAAAGAAAGAAAATGTTTAGAGTTAACTCAACGAGAAAATGAGATAGAATACACAGTATTTTATTTAAGTATGTATTTCTTTAATATCTTACATTTAAATATAGAATATTTTTTAAGCTTATTAAAAATAATGAATCTTAAATTGATCCTAATCCTGAAACTATATTCATCTCAACTTCTCGTAGGCTACTTTTCATATATTTCACTTCAGCCGTGTGTGAATTGTACTCATACCTTTTTTTCATACATATCTTCAATGGTCACTTTCTTCGACATTACATTATCCCAGCTGATTAATAAGTTTTGTTACAGTATGGAAGTAGCAAATGAGCAAGCAGTGCCCTGATGGTAAGGGGCTCTTGCCGCCCAAGGAAATCTCTAATCTACCCTAGGTAATATCAAAGTCTCACCTAAGGTTAACCACAGATGCGTTGCTACCCCTCAGACCAGAACACAACAGCACATAACACTGCTGTTATTAGGCAGAAATAAGTGTGGCGGTGGTGCTTCCGGAGTCGAACCACAAAGAGCTCTACCTTACCACCTTACCTTATATACTACTTTCAAAACCACGTACTTGCTGACAGGTGGTCTGCATACTTGTTTGCTTCTTTTATATAATAAAAGAGTAATACGGTAACACAAGAATTTTGCAAAAAAATCTATGGAAGATGGTACAACCCATGGTTCGACCGGACAGATACCACCGCCACACCTATTTCTCTCGAAAAGGAATTTTTAAGTTTTAATGGAATGTTATGGATGTCAGCTCCCTGACATAAAAGGCGACCATCTTAATCCTAGGGACAGACAAGTCATCCGTGATCCGCTTCAGACAAATCCGAAGTTTGTAATGGTTGGTTGGTTACAAATGCCTATAAACACCATCAACTGCACTGCATGAATCAACTTATATAAAAGGGTAACTTGTTATATTACTTACTTTAGGGTTATCTCCCTCAAAACCGCAGAGCGCCCCCCTCAGGATCCTCACAGCCTGAGGGTTGGTTCTGGATTCCTGTACCAACTTTATATATGGCTTGCAGCTCTTTATGGAGACGCAGGTCCCTATACCTTCATCTACGGTCTGGCAGGTGTCTCCTGGAATAAGCAGTTAATAAATGTTACTCAAGGTGAAAGGTGGAAAGATTGTCACTCTGGGACGTTCGACCTTGAAGGTACAACACATCTATATCTGCCATATTACAACAGTAATAAGCGCTGCTGTGTTAAGGCTTAGAGTATAATAGGCGAGAGCTTATATGAGGCCTTCCAACTTAGTATATAGGAGCAGCAATGCATTTGTGGCTGAACCTAGATATTAGCTACTCTTATCCTATCTAGTGTTGATTTAAGGTGTCCATGAGTGCCAGCTACCTCTTACCATAACCAAATCGTTTGCTATTAAGAACTTTCGTCAGTGTTACAATATAGCAATAATTATAAGACTTGACACCAGATAACAAAAATAGGATTTTTAGCCAACAAAATTGTTGGAAATGTGCCGAAATGTGCTCCCAAAAGTTATAAATTATTAGTATACATAAAAGTGTTTTAGTGACAAACAAAATACATGCATACATACGACCAAAAGTAACTTTACATTTATGAATAAGACGATATCGAATGATTATCTAAGCCCTTTACCAACCAACTCCCTCCAAGTTGAGTCGAATCTCAACAAATGTCATTGAGGGATGGTCTCGGCTTAATATCACGTTCTTTTCTGCTAAAAATCAGGTCAAATTTTGCGAAAAAATGGTACGAATTAAGTAAGACATACCTAATGAGTAGAGTCATTATGAATATTACGAGGAATTGAGGGGTGTCGGCAAATCACACTACATCTCATCAAGAAGGAACGGGAACCGAAAATTGGCTGAATCCATCTCACCTTAGTAATGGTCATGCTCTTATACATATGGAGAAATATCGAAACGTGCCTTGATCAAAACTAGAGGCTTTTTACTACGAATAATACTTTAAGAGGTTATTAATGTATTAAAATTAACCGTTCTTTGTAATTTAAACTAGCAACGTTGGTTACTTTGACAAGAAAACGAATTAGCAATGTTAATGACGAAATGCAAAAACCATTTACGACTGAAGTCATAACTCATAAAAAATGCAAAGACAATAGCATGCTTAAAGATGGTCTCAGAGATTATCTGTGATGCACACGTAATATAAATGAAGTTTCACACCAAAGTGACCTCTGACGGCATTTGTCGTACAACCTGGGCATTTTAATTAATCATAACTAAATTTAATTCCGTCAATCATAGTTGTCCTATATCGTAATAGTCCTACCCTATTTGAGGGGATGGGAACTAAAATTTCGTATACCCTTAGTACGAGGCAAAGGCAAAGAAGGCCTTTAGGGTTCCGTAGCCAAATGGCAAAATACGAAACCCTTATAGATTCGTCATGTCTGTCCGTCTGTCCGCCATTTTTTTCCGGTACTATTGGGCCTAGATAGTTGAAACTTCGTAGGTTAATGTATTCTGGTAACCGCTTTTCGAATTTTGAGCAAAAATAAATAAATTAAAACATTAAACTGAAACTAAACTTTTTTTTTTCATTAAACCTATACGTGAGGGGTGTTCCTAAAACCATTCGTCAATATCAATTGCTTGAAAGATAGACGCTTCCAAAGTGAAAAAATGAGAAACTTTCAACGAAAATTGGTTTGAGCGAGATATTTACATTTTCAAAAAACGCAAATACAACTTTGTCGTTCATACGAACACTATGAAAAACAAATTTATGTTGGTAATTAATGATAATTCTTCGGAACGCTTTTGGCAACTTTTTTCCGAAACGCAGGAACTGCTTATAGCGTATATACTGTTACTGCTATTGATAGCGTAAATGCGAGTAGGTATGCCGGTAGTTCCTCTCAAGTCCAATCAACTTGTTCTACCACCACCTTTCAAACCCAGAAAGCTGCATGATCGTTTGCTACTTCCATATCATAAAAAAAAACTCGCTTAACTACCACAATACAGAGTAATGTAAAGACTAAAGACATTTGACGACCCGCGTGGCGGAGCGGTCACAATACCGGTCTGACACACAGTAGGTTCCGGGTTCTATCCCCGGCCAGACAGACATCTGAATGATGACTTTAGATTTCTGTTCTGGGTCTAGGTGTTTGTGTATTCGTCTTTGTGTGTCCATGGCACCCACAACATAGGAGAAAATCCTACTGTGGGGCTATGAGTGTAAAAAGCGTTTATTATACATCTAAAACTATGGACAGCAAATATCAATTTTCTATACTAATGTCTAATTTACATTTAGAGCGTCTTACTGCATTTAGATCATGAATCCATGTTAAAATATAATAATTAAAATTTTGAAAACATATTTTGTCTTGTATCTTTTCAACAATATCGTAGGTGCGTGATAGTTTCGTCAGTTTGTTTATGACTATATATAGCAATTAAACCTCTCAATAAATTTTGCTGAAAATTTAAGAGACCTTAAACTTTAATACTCTAGGAGTCTACGAGTCATGTAATGAGCAGAATTAAGTTTACTAAGTGGAAGTAGCATTTTAATTCGGAATTATAGTAACAGCAATATATATAAAATTAATAGCATTTATTACTATTTCAATAAAGAGCGTCATCAATCATGATTGTAAATTCTACCGCTAACTTATTCTCAATCGAATTGCACCATAAGACTACAATGATGCAGATGCAAACAATCCTGAAACTGATTTACAGAAAAATACCCGAAATGTATAAAAGATGGCGCTAAAATAAATACGACGTGGCGATCGCCACGCGAACAATCAGGTTTACGTGCGCCTATTTTGACATCAAAACAGTTTATAAAGTATGGAATGCAAAAATGATCATTTGTAATTGCCGTGAATTCCAATAAATGGAGGTCTCCGTCGAATTGGGAGAGGAACGGAGGCAACACGCCTGACACGAATACTTTGCTCTCGTGTCCATAGTATTTGCACTAAATCGTTGTAATTGTAAAGATGCAAATTTCCAAACGCCATTTTAAAATACATTCTTTATTAAAACAAGTTTTACCAAGGAAAAATCGGAAGCACGTATTTAGTATCAATACTTGCGTACAAAAAGGTAATTGTGTTAAAATATTGAGGTTTTTATTCAAACTACAATTACGTAATACTAAAGTTGCTGGAAATCTAACCTATTGCCTATTTTCCCTATAATTTATTCAACATAATCTAACTACCTACAATTCTATAATACACATCTCTACAACATATAAATCACGTAATACTTAATTAACATATAATTAAAATACGTATATTATAAATTAGAACAATTATATTGGTAATACACACAAACATAACTAGAGAAATATACATGAATTTTGCGAGCTCAATCAATAATTTCGCAGAAAGAGTTGGGGTAATCAATTGTAGACTAATTAAGCATTTTTTTTGCATAATTAAAATCAAAAACGTACATCGTTGACATTTGACATATGACATATCTCTCAAATTTTATAAAATTCTAGCTGTACCCGCGCGCGCGTTACTACGCCACCAACTAAAATTTGAAAACCAGTGGCGCCATCTGTCGAAAATTGGTCGTACCAACTCAAAAACCTTCGTGGGCTCATGCACAACAACTTCACTAAAGATCATCATTTGATCAAATGCATAGTTTACGATTCCATAAAGGACATACAGACAAACATTATTGTATATATATATAGAAGACTTATCCGCTCACGCAGCTTTGCCCGTTAGGGTCAAGTTTACAGCGGGCGAGAGATCTATACGTTATTCCAAATCATAAACAGTGTGCCAAATTTCATCAAAATCCAACAAGTAATTTTTCCATGAAAGAGTAACAAACTTCCATCTATTTTATTTTTACTACAATTTTATAAAAAATGGGCGAATTTAGTCTACAATTTCAGTTATAAATAACTCCAATATTACCCCTACTTTCCATAATTGACATACAACAATATGAATAATACAAAACGCTAAGTATTTTCATTTGAATACAAACTTTGTACAATGCAATTAATATCAATGCAATATTATAAAATGCACTATTGAGTGATCAACGCTAAATTATTATGACATACATTCATTTTCTCCGCGGTCAGGAATTGTATGAGTGACCGCAAGTGGCCTAAAATCCTTGCTTTTTCCTGGCCTATTTTTTTCGGAGGACACGTTAAACCGTCGGACTCGGCTATCGTAAGACAGCAGTTCTTGGAGGCGTTGATTGGTTAAAACCTGTACAATTGTTAGCCTCATGAGCGATTTGATCGTTTATTAACCCATACCTTTAACCAACTGTACACATTAGCGCACATGGACTATACCCCACTACATAAGTGGGGTATAGTCCATGCCTCCCCCCAACATTGAGAAAGACATGTACCGAGCAATGAATTATAATTCCTTCGCCTTATCTAAGGATATTTTGCTCCCCTGATGAAGTTAGAACGCCTCGGAACGGTGTATTTATTATAATGTATATATTCAACGGTCCTTTCGATCATGGAATTGGCCACTACCCCATCGATGGATCGATTCCAATCCATTAGTACTAAACGAGCACTTTAAAATCCTATTAATTTAAAATTAATTTACTAAGCCACAATATACAATCTTAAGCCAAAGCACTGCTTACTCGCTAATAATTAATTACTGTATATCAACTGAACTGGTAATAGCGTCTCCATTGCTTCTTACGACTATTTGTAGATTCTTAAAATTATCACATTCAAAATGGCGATTAAGCTCTATATTATACAAGACCACACCCCCGGCATCATTATTATCCTAATAATAGCGATTGACATAATTGCGTAAACCAAAAAAAGTATATTGAAATAAACATACAGTACGTCATAAGGACAGTAGCGGCGAGTTTCCACAACTTCTCGATAGATGGCGCTATTTGATCTTGAATCGCTGTCGAAATATCTTGTTAAATAATAAATAATATTTCGTTTATTTATTGTTAAAAAATAAAATAATTAAGTAGTCCTTTCATAATTAGCAAATACAAGAAAACAGTACATAAGTACATTACTTTTTGTCGGTACAACCGATTGTCGAGATTTACTGGACCAATTTGCAATAGACTTTTACAGGAAGATTATCATGTTCCTGTAAAAATTAAATAAAGAATATCATTTTGTAGCCCAAAAAATATAACACTTATGTACTTAACACATTTTGAAATGACTAAACTAATAATGATGCCGATGATGCGACGCACAGACATATTCACAACATTTACTATAGCTACGTATTTATGTAAGATAGATTCACATACCCCTAGTCTGAAATTAGATCGCACCTTTACAATTAAAGTAAAAAAAGTGTTTTATTAATCATTAATACTTAGATAAAGCTCAAGTACACAGTCGCACAACCAAAATCAAAGTCTTTCATAAATCATTATACCAGGACATCCAACCAAATTATCATGGTTGTACGACTGTTTTTTTAAATATTGAACAGTATCAATAATGGACATCTGTATTCAACTCCAAAAAAGATAAGAGACTCGGCTTCGGCTACAAATGCGACGTCGGCTACAAATGCGTTGCTACCCATGAAGATTGTTGGAATGCTTCAGTCAAGTAAACATAAGTGCAACAGTGGTACTTCCACAGTCAAACCACAAGGTTCTAGCAACTTTAAATTTATACCATAATTCTAAAGGTGCGTACCAATGCCGACCTTAATCGTCTAACATTGGAAATACTATAGTGATGCATCGCAATGGTCAAGCACAAAACAAAAAAATAAAACCCATTGGTGCATTAAACAGTGTG
>DWTU01003112.1:0-10730 GCA_018251515.1 Cecropterus confusis
TTTGTAACTACCACGGAAAGCAGCATTACAGCCCATCGGGTAATTGAGTTGGTAACTTACGGCTCTGGTGTGATGCATAGTATTTAATTGTTTGCGAAATTCTAATTTATTATACAGATACGGTGGGCATTTGTGTCTGATAATTCCGAAAAGTAAGGTTGCAAAATGCAGCTGCCGCCGGTGCTTCATGTTTAAGATATTTGCCTCGTTGACATAAGGTGTTATATGGGCACGAGCTGGTACATCGAAGCAAAATCTTGCGCACGCATTTTGAACACGCTGAATAAGATTTTGCGAACGCACTAGTAGTCTCGGGCCAATAACAGCGTCAGCATAATTAAGCTTCGAGAGCACTAGCGATTCGCAGAGATTTAATCTTAAATCACGCCCTATACAATCTCTAATTTTGTATAGTACCTTAAGTCTGTAAAAACAATTTTTTACTATATTTATAACGTGGTTTTCAAATCTTAAGGATTCGTCCATAAGGATACCAAGGTTACGGACTTCCGTTACCCTTTGAATAGGATCATTGTAAAGGCATATCATGGGGTTATTCGCGGCAATTTTTTTTACTTGTTTAGTGTTTCCGATTATTAGATACTTGGATTTTTGAGGATTTAATATGAGACTGTTTTTCGCTGACCATTTAGTAATGCATTTTAGATCCGCATTCAGTTTATCAACAGCTGATGACACTTCGGATGGTTTAAATGATATATATATCTGTAGATCGTCTGCGTATAGATGATATTTGCAATCTTTAATTTGTTTAATTACATCGGCACTATAGATAATAAATAACAAAGGGCCCAAGATTGAACCCTGCGCTATTCCCTTCTTAATTTCTTTTGCAGATGAGCATCTTTTAACCCCTACATTGCTTCCTTCCAAAACTACACACTGAGACCGGTATTGAAAATAGCTATCAAACCATTTTATAGCTGCATTACTTAATCCATAATAAGCTAGCTTGGAAAGAAGCAGGGGGATATCTAAACATTCGAAAGCCCGGGTGTAGTCCAGAAGGACAAGAATGGAACACTCACCCAGAGCCTGCGCTGTAAGAAGGTCATCTACTACATCCATTAGAGCAGTAGTGGTGCTTCTCCTTTGCCTGAAACCGGACTGCGTGATGGGAAATATGTCATTAGTTTCTAAGTAATGTCTTAATTGGTAACAAGCAATTTTCTCTAAAATTTTAGACATGCTGGGGAGGATGCTTATTGGTCTGAGGTCCTTGAGACCAACTGGATTATCACATTTAGGAATAGGCTTAACGAGAGCATGTTGCCATATCTCAGGGAATGTGCTGGTACTAAAAGAGGTGTTAATAATATTGGTAATTACTTCAAGAGAGTAAGGAAGCGTTAGTTGCAACATTTCGAGCGATATCCCATCGGTACCTGTTGCGTTAGTTTTCAATGATTTTATCGCTCTAGAGACATCTGCTTGAGTGACCGCACTAAAATCAAATGACGCCAATCCATGTCTATGAAATTCATAATAGGTTAGATTAGAAAGTGTAATATTGGTAGATCCCGGCACATCCATAAAGTGATTATTTATTACATCGGCGTCATCCAAACCCGGCGGGAGCGACATATCATTGCTAGATTTAAAGGTAATATGCTGTTTAAGATTTTTCCACAAAAAATAGGGCTTGGAGAGATTTGAATTAATATAATGCTTAAAGTACGCTTTCTTTTCTGTATATAATGCCGTGCTTACAATTTTCTTAAGCTCCTTGTAATAATCTTTATGCACATCCCTGCCCGTTTTACGCGCTCGATTTTGGGCTTCATTCCGCGCTTTTATCATTAATCTAACATTGTAAGTTACCCATGGGTGTTGCCGGTCTTTGATAATTATAGTTTTCAGAGGTGCGTGCGAATCAAATATATGCAATAACTGTGCGGTAAACTGGGAAGTCATGGCGTTAACATTTGATAGGCTCTCTATACCCTTCCAATCTATTGATAATAAGTCTCCACGAAATTGACTAAAATCGATATCTTTAAGTGGGCGAAATGTTACATGGTTTGGGGAAACGGGATTTTTGGCTGTACTGAGTTTAAATGATAGAAAAGCATGGTGACTCAATTCTTTTATGTAGCTTACTTGAATGTGGGTTACAGGGTAATCTGTACATATAAGATCTAACAACGTCTCTGAATGTTCAGTAAAATGGGTCGGTTCAGTTACACATTGTTTTAAGTTTTTCAAAGTGAGGAAATCTAGAACTATTTTTGTGTTTACATGATGGCTATTCAACAAATCCACATTAAAATCACCTAGCAATATTGTATAATTGTACCACTGAAAAGAAGAAAGTGAGTCAGTTAGTGCATCAATAAAAATTTGCAATGCCAGCCACGGTGGGCGATATGCAGTTCCCAGTAGAATTGATATACCGTCGACACTTAGGGTAATCCACATTTGTTCAACTAGTGGCGAAACCGGATGAGGAAGAACCCGTACCCGTAGACCCTTCTTAATGTAAAACCCTACACCTCCGCCACGAGCGCGCACGGAGGCCGGCCGCGGTATATGCATCAATTTATACCCAGGTACCATTGGAGCACGACCCTCCTCACCCTGTCTTAACCAGGTTTCATTTAATGCCATTAGATCTACTGCATGATCTAGCATGGCTGATATAAACTCCTCGTGCCCCGTTCCCAACGATCCTGGATTCAGAAAACCAATTCTTAAAGCCTGCGGTCTAACCATTTATAGAATGAGTCAAATCAGACCATTTGCTAGTGTAATGCAAAAATGACAAAAATGTTTCGTGTATTCTAAATATATTATGTAATAGATTAAATAAAGATAAGAAGCTATAATAAATATAACCGAATAAATTATGATAAATATTATAGTAGCCAGAAAAGGAAATGAAATATAATAAAACGTAGTTATCGGATGCATTAGGATAGTTTCCCGGTTCAGTCTCACACTTAATATAAAACAAGTGCCTAATGTATAATAAAAACAATTTCAGCTTATACTTTAAAAAGTTACTTAAAAAGAAGATGAAACCTGATACAAAGTTATTGTAACAAAACACAAGCGACAGAGTAGTACAATTAGTAATCGATTGCTTAGAATAACTCCAATATATACACTGTAGATATACCCGAATAAAAATATTTAAAATGAATGTCTTTTCATTAATTTGTATTATTAATATACTTCCCGATGTCGGATTCGGAACGAACACGAAACGCGCGAGATTCTGCATTGCGCCTGGCGTATATGCGTCCGTCACGCGTCCACACGTATCTCCATCCTTTGATCCGTCCCTCTTCGCGCGTCTTACGAAAAAGCCACCTATTGAGCCAGGTTAGCCGTTCATTAATATAGAAACGGCGCGGCTGAGTGTTTGACACTATCCCAGCTGTATCGGCCCCGCGGCGAGCGCGAGCGGCGCGGATCAGTTGGTCGCGCAGAGTGCGGCGTGCTAACCGTGCCATGATGGTGCGCGGGCGGTCGGCAGAGCTGGCGCCAGTGAATTTGTCGAAGCTCTCACGTTTGCCCCTCCGTTCTGCATAGATGATATCTCGTTCCTCCAGAGTGACACCAACTTTTTGAGCAATTAGAGTCACCAAGTGGGTTGGATTTTCATTTACATGCTCCTCTACGCCAGTTATCTCAATGTCAGATAAAAATGACTCCTGGTCCCGATCATTAAGGTGCCGCTCTAATTCTGCTGATAAGCCAACTCCGCCAATTCCAGCTTCTATTTTACCTTCAGCTGCTGTAAGACGCTGGCTGAAGTTATTAATCTTTTCTTCTACAGAGTTGAGGCGATTATTAAATTCAGCAATAGAAGAATTTAATTTTATCATATCCTGCCTGTACGCTGCCATCTCCTGCCTACAACTCGAAGTATCACTAACAATAGCGGTTAATTGTGCGCGTATTAATTTAATTTCCGCTGCAATATTTACTTCCCTGTTGCTACTCTCTGAACAAGCCAGGAGCACGTCGCCAGTATCTGTGTCAGTACTCCCAGAACAACAAGACTGAGGAGTAAAATTTTTACCATGCTTACTTTTGAATCCTCTGCATTGCCATTTAGCGGGACGGCGTGCGTCCGAGTTGATATTAGCGCACAGGCGATGGTACTGTGAGCCGCACGAGCTGCACTTTACGCCATCTACGGGCGTAAATTTACCGCACACACTGCATTTATTGGCCATGTTCGTGTTATGCGCGATATCTGGTCAATATAACGTAGTAGTTAGTGCTTCGTTGGGTAGATGGCGCCGTGAGTGATTAAGTCGATGAGGCAAGTGCAATAATTACCGTTATTAATTATTTCAGGTGCTAATAACGGACATAAATCGATTTTACAATTAGTATTACTGTTATTTACTCCCAACTTCCGAATTTCACTGACCTCTGTACGCGATATTCCAATAGATCAACAGTAGGTAGGTAGGATTGACCCAGCTGACTGTCAAACAGCTGACGAAAGTAATTTTGATTAATAAAACTACAAAACACGAAAACACAAAGCTGTTTTCATACACACAACTGTACTGTCCCGAGTAAAATGCTTTTGAATAGTTTTAGTCACTTTAAATGCCGTATTTTTTTTATTAAATCAAGGATCGCTCAAGCAATACGCACTGTCACAATCGACCGAACTACCCGACTCCCAAAATTAAAGTTCTTGTCACACGGGAAAAGTTAAAATGACATACTTCACTTCGCTACTACCCGAAAATAATAATGATAATACTCTTTATTGTACCCAGAAAGTAAACATACTATATAATACTTGTCTATAAACCATTGAAAGTCATGTACACATGCGGATATTACTTTATTATTATAATTTAGTATTTATATACCGCGCTACCTAGTTTCATATTCAAAAACAAAAAGTAAAAGGAACGTATACCATTTGTAAGACAATATCGCAGAGAAGATTTAGTAAACTAATTCTTGTTTCTAAAGAAGCAATTAGGCGTTATACGCATTAAGGTTATGCATTAAGGAATTTTAAATTTAAAACTGCACAGACGAAACTCTTAACATTAATTAAATGGTCCAATTTATGTAGAGTAGTGAGCGTATGTCGCTGCGTCGGAGTTGCGCGTACGCACCACGACAAACGCTAGTGCGAAAACGCCTTTAATATACATGTGATAGGTGACATTATAGACCTTTGGCGCTTGTGAAATTTTATTCATGTTCGGCTTTGTTTAGATGTGCAATTTCTCAACATTTATGCGGTTTGCACCGCAGCGTCGATTGCAACATGCAATATTTAGTGATGTACTTGTATTATACAAAGTGGCGACGGCAACTGAATAACCGATATCGAGATAGTTTTCATCGGTTCGCCATAAGATCTAGATAGCACGGCGGCTGCGTGAGGGAAATATTTTTCGCGTTTTAATGTCTTATTTGTTTACGGAATTAGACGTGACCTATTTAACTGGTTAGATACTTCCATACAAGTCTTAGGTGTGTTCTCGTTATTTTGTACAATTGTTGTATTTGTTACATCTGTATGTACAATTGTTATATTTTTTGCTGAATTATTATTATTTTTCTTCTTAAATAAAACATGTTTTTCGTTGTCATCTGTATCTTAGTAAAATTATTATTGAATAATTAATTATCGTAAAATATCATGTATTTTGTTTTTATTTCAATTTATGTTCATGTATATAGCAAGTTCCAAAAATGTAAGCACAGCCGCCAATGTAACACATTGTATAACTTCGTGCTTTCTATTTATAGCAGGCACCATTACATCAGGTCAGAATTACCATTTGCTTTACATGTCGGAAGGTGCAATTAATATTATTTAACGAACTACATATCAGATACTTTGTACGAAAATATTATTATTATTAAGTAAAGGAAAGTGAGAAGATAACGGAAATTATTAATGAAATTTTTATAATGTCAATATGGATAAAGAGGTACTTGTATAAAAAGTAGTGTCATGGGCTGTAATGCCTTTCAGTTGGGCACGAATCTCTCCCACATTGCTGCCCAGAATGGTTGAAAAGGCACATCCAACAGAAAGTCGACACAGAAGAAAATTTTTAAATGAATCAAAGTGCAAATCGTTTGCTGTCGTTAAGTAGTAATGAAATGTAAAAAAAATCAAATGATAGCCATCATATTTTCAATTTCTTTAAATAAAAAGAAGATATAATTTTAATAAAAATTGTTATAAAACCGTTTTTAACCGACTTCAAAAAGAAGGAGGTTATCAACTCGGTTGATTTTTTTTATGTATGTACACCGATTGCTCCGCCAACTGTGGGCCGATTTCGGCCAAAACTAGGTGCAGCGAATATACACTTAAAAGAGACTAATTAATAGTAGTGGACTTGTCAAATAAAGTTAACACGTAATACTTATATCATGGTCGTATTTTGTATATTACGAACAATAATCGTTACATTGTTATAGATACTTTGCTTAAGTTATTAACAATGTTTTATTAATTATGTCCAATCGATTCGAACAATGCATTTTACAACGACAATAGTGAAAACAACGTTGAATAGAAAAGACACCTAATTACCCACAAGATGAGTTATATAAGCTAATTGCGAGGATAACATTATAAACGATAGTTGGTAGGTACTCCTCGTGCCTAATAGCACTCCTCAAGAAGCTGCCATTTATCTGTTATGGTAATTGATTTAATTGACTTATAATTGAATAAATATAGTATCAATGCTTGTAATATTGTATATACGTTTGGGTTATATAATTTTTACTTAGTTAAACGTTCCACAGTTTGTATTTGTTTTGGTTTGTATTTAAAAAAATGGAATCAATAATTGCCCTCTTCGTGACAATGATTAGTCGGACCTTAAACAAATATAGGTTAATAGAGGCCTATTTATTTGCTTTTGAAGATGGCTTTTGTATCTCGCCATTTTAAGGTCAAATGTATTCCCTCACGCTTGATCTCCAATAGAGATTCTCCATTAGTAAATCATAGAAAAAATCTGTCGTAACATATCAATCGATAGAATTTGTAATTTGCAATTCGTCTGTAATGCGAATGAAAACTAAGGCGGGTGGTCGCCGTCTCTACCGACAATAGTTTCGCGATACAACGCGACGTGAATTAAAAATTATACAAATAAATACTCGTATATAAAAGTCAACGATAGTCTGGAGTCTCCCTATCGCGCTGCGGGCCCGGAATTCAAATACGAGGCTCCTATATTTTGTTATTATAAGTTATTTGAAGGTGAAGAAAAACATCGTAGATACACGTCCAAGTCTGAATTCTCTAAAAAGTTCGCGAAAATATGCTAATTTTACCAATCCTCACCTGGCCAGCGGGTTGTACTTATTATAAAACCCTAAAACCATCTCATTCTATTAAAGAATTGTTGATTAGCAGTGATAACCAAATGGTTGAAACTCTGCTTCTCAATCGAAGGTCCGAGATATAAATCCCAGGCACGCACCTCATTTTTTTCTAAAAATTATGTCCGTATTATAAATTAATTATCACTGTTTTGCTATGAAGGAAAACATCGTGAGGAAACCTGCACACCTGAGAGTTCTCTAACGGACAAAAAGTGTTCTCAAAGGTGTGTGTGAAGTCCACCAATTCGGCCAGCGCGGCGGTGTATGGTCCAAAACTCTCTCATTCTGAGAGTAGACCCGTGCCTAGTAGTGAAATAATCATGGGTTGACGAGATCTCCTTCTGTTAGAAAACAACCCAGCAATTAACCAGTCGTAAGAGTATGACGGGCACATCGTAACCTTCATATGATTCTCGGTGCCCGTTTGTCTACTTTAACTGACATTCACTTAAGCAATAACGCCGTTGTTCAAACATTGAATAATATTAAATAATAACCACTAAATAATAAGCACTAATAAAAGATTATGTAAATTGTATTAACATAACAATTGCTGTTTACGATCCATTGTTGTATTCTATTTTTACTGAACCGCTCGCTTCAGATGAACGTGGTAGACATAAATATGAAATCATGATAGACGGACGTTCGTATAAATCATTCTTTGTATTCTTTATGTTACCTTAACAGGAAAAGTTACATAAATCTATGTTTTATTTCACCCTGTTCAAGACAAAACGTAATTTGGAATGTTAAACGATCGATTATCTTGTATAATAATTATTATTATGTCACACGTTTCTCTGAAATGGCCTCTGACAGGGGGTTACCTGTGACGACTAGGCTTCTGTAAAATAGTAGCATTATTTTGATGGTTGTGTGACATATATATTGTTTGGTTTCCAGGTGGAAAAACCAGTAACGGAAGGCCTATCGCACAGGACCCGCGATCAGTGGGAGATCGACCGTTCGTCGCTGAAGTTTGTCAGGAAACTCGGTCACGGCCAATTCGGCGAGGTATGGGAGGGTTCCTGGAACAACACCACTCCGGTGGCGATCAAGACCCTGAAGTCGGGCACAATGGACCCGAAGGACTTCCTCGCGGAAGCCCAGATAATGAAGAAGCTCAGACACAACAAGCTGATCCAGCTGTATGCCGTCTGTACGCTGGAGGAGCCAATTTACATCATCACTGAGCTGATGAAGAATGGATCGCTTTTGGACTACTTGCAAGGTATGTAAAAATGAGTCAATTGTCTCTAAGAATACCGAAGAAGCTTACCGATTTGGTAAATATTTTTAGATGCATCAGGATATCACTAATATGTACCACTTGTGGACCTGGGTATATTTTGTTCTGCGACAATGAAAATTCGATCTTACTGTACCAAGTGGCCCACTTCAATTCCTACAAAGAAAACACCAACTCGTCGAGTTACTTGCCGAATCTCCGCAGTTGAGGTCGTACTCCGCGATCCAGTGGTAGTTTAAGAAAAAAGTTATAACTGACAATTTGTAAGTGCCCTAGTAGGCATATACAAAATCATAACATTTGATTTAACTATGACACAACCTGAAGTTTTCAAAAAATATTTGATTTTTGTTATAATTTGTATACCGAAGCGCGCCACTCACGTTCGCATATTCTTATGTTCCTTTTGTATTTCCTCGAATATTACCCGGAAAATGTTTATTCTGATTTTATTTTGGTATTTCCTTGGCATAAATTATTTTTTTCTCTTCCCCGCAAGCAATATTTTAAATCTGATTTTATTTAGTTTTTACTTGGCATAAATTTTGTTTTCCCTTTTCCCTCAGGCAAAGGTCGCGTTCTGAAACTGCAACAGCTGATCGACATGGCAGCTCAGATCGCCGCCGGAATGGCGTACCTCGAATCCCAGAACTACATCCACCGGGACCTGGCAGCTAGGAACGTTCTCGTCGCCGATTCGAATATAGTTAAGATCGCCGACTTCGGTCTCGCCAGGCTTATTAAGGCAAGTCTTCTTCTACTCATTGATCTCCTGCTATTACGTTTGAGTCTTCTTGTAGATTGAAAGGGCTTCATACTCCACCATGTTAGGTAAGTACAGATAGGTATAGTTCACGTACTTCGAAAAATATTGTGTAAAAATTTCTGTTCTGTATAAGATTTCCTTCACTGTCAGTACGCATAACCAAAATGTCTAAAATACACATCACCAATAAATAAAGATGATACAATAAGGTAAGAAATACTTATCGTTTGCACAGTATCGTTATTGTCATCATATGTTCATATATTTTAATATATTTAGTCGACAAGTAGTCATATAAAAATAATGACGTTCTCAAGTTTAATATTTCTAATTCTTAAGGCTTTTCTAAGACCCAAGACGTTTTGAATCGGATTTGGTTTAAAATAAGATGTTTCTTGGAACCAAATCGTTGGAAAAGTCGTTCCAATTGTACTCGAAAGTGTCCAGGATGTGTCAGTCGTAGTGAGCGCAACAACCACTTACCAACGAGTGGAACGCACGCCTATTGGCAACAAAAAAGTGGCACGTGTCGTTACCTCGTAACCCTGACGAACAAGCGACATTCCGCCCTGAATACTGCGACGTACGTTATTTCAGCGCGTTTGAGGTTAATCGCCTTGGGCGGCACAACCGCCGCAACATTAAACACCTAAGTAATGAACAATTAACATAAACGCACCGCAAACTGGAAAGCTAGTTTGAGACGTTTCGCAGTGTCCTACTGGTGATTTTTGTGAAGTTTTTAAATTGTTATGTTTTTTTTATATAGTATAAAAGTAGCAAACGAGCATGTAGTCCATCTGATGGTAAGTGGCTACTGCCGTCCATGGACATCTGTAGTCAAGTAAGATCTAAGTCTCACCTAAGGTTAGCCATAGATGGGTTGCTACCCCTGAAGACTAAGATGGAATGCCTCGGAAAAGTATATCTTCCTTCCCATACACTTCAGACCAGAATACAATAGCGCATAACACTTATCAGGCACTGCTGTTATGAGGCACAAATAGGTGTGGCGGTGGGGGTTCCGGGGGCGAAACACAAAGAGTTCTACCACCTTGTTACGTGGGATTTATAAATCATTTCGGGAATAAAATCAGCGTTATAACTCCCTGTAAGAGTACTCTTATCTTTGTGAAGCTATCAGAATGTATTCAGCTCTTATCAATATTAATCCTCGCGTCATATTCATGTATATTCCTTTCCATTCGTTACATGAAAGCAAAATTCAATATTACTCAATACGTCAATTATTCAACTTAATTTAAAAATTATGTAATTCTGCAAAATAAATTGTTATTAATACAGTGTAAAATGTTTCGTTATTACACAGCGTTAAAAGATACGTTA
>DWTU01003113.1:0-10730 GCA_018251515.1 Cecropterus confusis
AGGTATGTAGTTGGTAGGAGGTACTAATAGTAAATTATGGACATGTGGCATCCGTCGGTCCCACTCATCAGGCACAATTAAGATACATACATTTGTCATAATTAGTACATAATTATGTGTAATAAAGATTACTACACATTGATACTTAATTCGTAACCTCTACTTTCTTCGACGTTTAAAATGAAATCCGTGAAGTTTTATTTATCTAGGTAGATAGATAAAAATCATCTCAGAGATAACAAGGGGCATTGAGATTTTAACATATTTTATTTTATTTTATTGAACACTATGTGATAAGAGCGGTTAGGAATTCCACGTGCAAGCGATTAAGAATGTTTATGACTTAGTTTCTGTTTATTAATATGTCGAAATTATTTGTGCAGAATTTTTAAACTTTCAAAATAGTCGTTTCTTTTCCAATACTTACCATATCCGCGTGCTATCTCCATTATCGTAAGTCAGTCCAGAATGCACGTACTTGATATTACCACCATTACCCTCCGGCTTCCTAAAAATACTTCAATTTGGCCGCCGAAGTAGAAATGCTTCGTAATTTTGTAAATCATTATCTAGGGATTCTAGGGTCAGGCTCCATTTTTTCTTGGGGTTAGTGTGCTAATACCGTAATAGACATTATATTATTCTTCCTTTTTAACTTTTTCATTTTTATTTTGTGCCGTTGTCATGCGCTGATTTCGATGATTTTTTATTGAAGTCTTTGATATAAAATTACGTTAATGATTAAGCAAAGTAATAAATAATCGGTTGAATGGACCGCAGCCGCAAGTCAGTTAGAGACGCGACGTTCACACAATTGCTTTGAAAATGTCATGGCCTAATTATATCTCAATGTATAAAGTAGTACATTAGCGATAAGTGTAAAGAAACATGCTTAATGACATCGCTTTGACACGTTCGTTTTTTATACGTATGTTTCACTGGAAATATGATGCTGAAATGATCTGCAAATGAAAAAAAAACTGCAGTGAAAATGACCTTAGTAGATCTAGTTCTTTAATTTTGCATCAAATGTGTAATCGTAGAGGACAAACATTTTATCATTGAGGTGCCGTGATTAAAATTCTCCACAGCCATTCGTCAATTTAGAACATTCAGAACACGGATCCATCAATATTTCGCGTCTGCAGCTCGTTCATGTGTCCGCTACCGCACACGTTAGTAAACAGATATGTTCAGGTAATTACTGCATTGTTATGTAACTTGAACCCGAGAGATGGCTTTACATATGAGTTACACATCTGAAGATACCGTATTGGGTGTCGGTGTTGGTTCGTTGCAGTATTGACGTCCTGGACGCCACGTTCACCTCACACTGGACTATACAATGAAACTGAATCTATCCAATTCGATATTATTTACTATGACAAAACGTGTAGTTTCTCGCAATTTCTCTAATTGCTTTCAGAAGCGTGTTCGTTACGATAATAGTTGGTGACTATTTTATTCCTTGTTTGTGTGGATGTACTGTATATATGGCTCTATATATAATCACATCATGGTGACATGACGTGGTTCGTTGCCACCCGTGTAAATATTCTTGAGATGAGCACTTGTTTTTTGATTTATTATTATTTTCTCCGAGGGTAGTAGGTACCCGTGATGTGATGGATTATAAAAAAAATATGTATGCGCTTGCTTTTGTTCGTTTGATAAATCAAACTTATTATATAACTCACAATGACTGGTTTTAAAAAGCTTTTATTTAACTTGCAATGTTTGTAAGAATGCAAGTAAGTATGTTTAGGTCAAATCTTTCAAGCTGAATTTAATCCACTTCTCGGTGTCTCATTGAGCTGAAATTTGGAATGCACGTATAGTTCTGGTGACACGGCATTAATATAGAATCAATAACAAAATAGGGATTACACATTTGATGTCCACATAGCATGCAGCCCATGCTATATGGACATCAAATAAAAGGGCTTACTTTGTAGAATACAATACACTACGGGAAGAAAACACATCCAAGGTGGCCGCCACACAAAAACGTAAGTTAACATTTAGAATACAATACATTATGAATTTGTTTTTATCTAAGATGGCTATTGTATTCTACAAGGTATGAAATGATGAGGTATGACTATATCCTTCATTTCATACCTTGTATAATACAATACACCACGAAAAAAGTTCAAATCTAAGATGGCCGCTTTAAAAAATGGAAGATTACATATTTTCGTACAACTTACCCAATGTGTGTATTAAATGTAAGGACTTAATTTGTAGAATACAATACACCATGAAAAATATAATCAAATCCAAGATGGCCGCCATCATAAAATGGAAATTTATATAATTTTTACAACCCGTCCTATATGTGTATTAAATGAAAGGGTATTATGTCCAAGGACAACTAGAAACAAAAAAACAAATAAATATTAAAAAAGATTAAAAAAAAGCTTCTATTAGTTTTATTGCAATGCACTGCAAAACCCATCATTTAGCATGGTACAATTTCATATCATACAAAGGCTTGTCCCGAGAATTAATCTGGAAATCACAGACTCATATTATTAGAATAAATCTAATCTGCAAAATCTCGCGACAAGTTTGTATATAATATAAAATTGTACACTGCAACAATGATGGGATTGACTACTACGTAGTTTACTTTTTCTTTTAAATGCATGACAATAAAAGCTTCTTTTTCAAAACACTTTTAACATTTATTGTTATTTTTCAAATAATAATAGTAACTATTGGGCAAAAAGTGAATAATAAGATAGATTTTTTTCTTTATCGCATAGCGAATTTGGACGTTTTTAGTTAATTTGTTGATATGACAGTAGATTCATAGTAACGATGTATACTTATTGCGATCGAAACGTTATCAAAGTTTTTCAGAGTTCTATTAAACATAACAAACATAGGGAAATAATATACATACGTATGAAGTAGCAATTTTGAGTGTGGGGCGGCGTCCGGTCAGGATATTCAGCCGGCGTCGACGCGCCAGGTGCACTATATTGCGCTAGTCGAGCTCGGCCGCCCTCTTAAATAAAACTTCATTGTGGCATAAAAAGAAAGCGCCGCGCTTTGAATTGGAAGGCAGCAAAACTTAAACGGCAATGTAGGAGTACCGCGCTTGAACCACTGGGAAAGAACCATTTCCACGTATCACGGGTGTTTCGATAGCTTAATGTTTTCTGAGCGTTCTTTTAATGAGTGAGATGCAAAGTTAACGTTTATACGTAACAAAACTTTTGGTGTTAATATTCAGCTTATATTGGGGTTGATTGCAGTTGTCCATGCGCGGGAGTAGCCACCATCGGGCGGACTGTTGGGTGTTGTCCCGTTTGCTTCTTCTGTACTTATTACAAAAAGAAAGGATCCAATTAACAACTCAATTATGAAGATTTTATCAAATATGTACATGAACATTTTGAACTGACTACGAACAGGAATTTTACGGAATGTCCATTTTCAGCGGGCTCGTGCGCGGCCGCCGGCCGACACTATAGCGATGGACAAAGCGTCGGCCGTGAGCCTCTTGTTATCCATAGTCAATCGCATTACGGTTCGGTATTCGTGTTTCATTAATTTTGAGTAAACCTTTTAGTTAACAGATGCTTTTGTTGTATAAGTTTTTAATAATAAAAATAAAATGACTTTTAAAACTAAACCGATGTTGTGTGTATTCTATTTTCCAAAAAAACTGCCGATTATTTTTAAATTTAACTCCCTGTAAAACTAACCGCATACAATGCCGTCTGAATCGGGTCAATCGGTTGCGGAATCGCGAAATAAATGTATTATATGTAATTAATTTGAACTTATGTTATATTTTAAACGCATGAAACCGCGGAGCATAACTGGTCAATAATATGTCCGTTTTACGCCTATCCAAGTTGGAGGTTAGAGATGTCTGCGGTGGTCAGTTAGTTATATTTAACAATATTGCTTAAGCTCGAGAGACAAACGTTTGTTTTCTCGAGCCGAGTGTGTCATGTAGCGAGGTGCAGTTGCAAACGCCTTCATCTCGACCGGCAGGGGGCTAGACGAGTGTTTACTGTAAAACTTGCTCGGAAATGACACGGAAATATTTTGTTACAACACGGGGCAGCAGTAGCGTTTAGCCTGAAAATCACACGGGAAGTAAAACGTGTGAGTTTTTATATTGTTACTGTTGTCGTTGCGTGTTTGTATGTCTGCCTGTTTGCCTGTCTGTTACCTGCGCGTCGACAGACCGCTCTAATTGCTTTCATTACGGCATTGCGACGAAATAATTCAACAGAGTAGGTTCTTTACACAGTTCATATGGGCCGGACGGCTAAAGGAAAGAAAATGAAGATTTTTGTCACTCTTCCAATTTTTGGAACAGCGCCATAAATATCAAATTGCTAATTTTCTACGGATAGGATAGCTTAAATATAAGACTGTCTCGTCACTATTCTCTTTCATGTAATGTTTCCACAATGATCCCTAGTTCATTTTTCGTCACCTGCATATTAGATATTATTATTGCTCGCTTTAATAGTGAAATAAAACCTTTCTAAGAACTAGACGTGGCTGTGAGTTCTGTAAAGATGTGTGCGGAGCAAACGAATAAATATTTACCTGCTTAAATAACAAAAAATATTTTGTTCTGAGAACTTTGTAATAGTCCAATTACAATAATTACCTTTATCCTAACCTCTTTGCCCATATATAAGCAAATCTTTTGAAATAGTGTTTCCACCCATCCATCAGCCATTCGAGGTCCACTGCTGGACATAGACCTCCCCTAAACGGCGCCACTCCAAGCGATCCTTAGCCTTCTGAATCCAACGGTTACCCGCTGTCTTCTTCAGTGTTTATTTAATTTTAATTAAATTTAAAACCAACTACCGAGATTACTTCAATGTTAAGTTTATTTAACCTATAAATTGGCAGTTGCAAATTAATGTAGTTATATAATTATATAATTTTAATCCGTTTGATTTGTTTTATTGTGATAGTACATAAATGTTTCGTACTATTCGTTTCCCAAAAACTTACAAATTGCTGAAATTTGAGTAGGATTTTATCATTCGGTTGAAAACTGACTTGAAGAAGGTAACTCATGACTATTAGTTTTAACGAAGTGATATTTAGGGTCATATGAAAAAATCAATAGAATTGGTTTCCTACTATTTAAAACTTGTGATACTGCAGTAAAGGATCGAAGACATTTTGCAAATTGTTCGCGCCGTAGCTGACTCACTTTAAAGTTCTTTTAAACTCCTGACTCGGAATACTTGGACACTTTTCTAAAAGTCAGGAGGAGGGCTAGACGTTGACAGATTAGATTATTTTATCATTAATCCACCTTATTATAAAAATAGCTGCCGTCAGTCTCATGATAGATAGATAAGTCGTAGTAAGAACCGTGTTTCTGTGCACTCGGATATAAAATTAACAATAAGTAATAATAAAAAAGATACGATTACTTGAAATGTCGGATTATTTTCGCTGGTATTGCGAAGGCTAATATTGATGATCGATGTGGTGGAGGCTGCGATCCTACTCTTTTTAAAGTGATGTAACATTAGTAGTAGGTAGATAATAAATATAATGATTATTGGTGAAAACGCATTAACTTAAGTACTACACGTGCATTTTAATGCATTTTAAAATTAAAGTAACACATATTGCCACATATAAACAGTATGTTTGTTAGTTTCCATGTATGTTTTATATAATTATACGTAGCGGATGGGCAGTCGGCGCTATCTGATCGGGCCTAGAACTTACGCCAATTACCAGCTTAACTGAAACATAATATTACATTTACGGGGCAAAGTGACTACAATGCAAGACCGTTTAAAATGGAACCATCAACTAATGTATTCTATTAACACGGTTACACAAGCGTAACCTCATGGCGTGTTACATTTAGCGGCTAGGAATATTTCAAGAGCAAGTAGGTGCATAGATTCCGTATATGTAGCACGAAGCCTGCGGCTCGACGAGGGCGGCGTGGCACCGTGCAGCGCGCGGAACCGGAGCCGCTCGCCACACACGGCGGCGCCGCAGCCCTAAATAACATGATCGATACACCGGTACCTATATGCAAGCGTGGCGCATGCGGCTTCTGAGACATTACTATGCACTTTTCTTCTCTGAGCGCTCTCGATGTCGACACTTGGCCTCTACAGATAGAAGTCCGTCCCCTCGTTCGTGTTTAAACCGCCTTTATCTACGCGCTTAACTCAGAATTATCAATTGTACATTCCGCTGACTTACAGGGAAACGTGATTGTGTTCTTCATCTTCTAAAAGTATGTGAAATACTTTGTGCAGGTAATAGTGAAAACATAGAAAACTAAATAAAATTTCTTCACTATGACGCAATGTACATGATAATATATTTTTTTATAAATAATGGGAAAGTTTCAGTAATAACAATATAAACTAAGCTAGAATAATTAAGAGAATACGCTATAGAATGTAAAGTACCGGCATTAGTTATCTAGCAGGTAGGTACCTATTTAACACGCGCATATTATGTACACTGGTAATTAATAAAAAGAATCAATGTTATACCTACACATAATGCGTCGCAAGTCATAAACGTCATCTCACGTAATGTCCAGTTATTGTATGTAAGATTATTTTTTTTTGTAATAAGGATTTTAATATGGATATTATTGTTCAGGTGTTTTATACAAACGTACCTCCGTACATAGATTAAGAAAGTCTGCTGATGTGACTTTGACCTTCACGGCAATACAATGGTGGAATATGACTAGATGCCGGGAGAGCGCCGGGAGCGGAGAGCGCCGGCCGCCGCCTGATAGATTACGCCATTTGGCTTCTTTAAGTCTTACTCCAAATGATGAAAGCCAAAGCCAATGTCCGAATGACATATGTCAAGATCACAGCTGGATGTGAAGATAATTTTCAGTGGAACGTTTCTTAGAAACGTTTCGTGGTGGCGATGGCAAGGACCGTGAATGTAAGCTGTAATTGTCTGGTTTGAAGTGTGCGGCATGCTTTACTACGTATGGTCACCACCGCTCGCATGGTCGACCTCTAGTGGGACTCTTGGGGTCGGTTTCAGGCGTAAATGGGTGGCAATAATCACTGACATTAGGTGAGCGGCATGATTGTTTATTGATTCCAATTACGAAAAAGAGTAGGCCGTTTCGGATTGTACGATAAGTATCAAATAACAATATGGTCATACGAATAGTACGAATAACATGATTCATATGTTATTCGTACTTACACTCTTCTTTTTGTGTATAGAGTAGGTAATATTATGCCCGAATAGCTAAAGAATAGATTATAGTCTCCAATAACACATATCCTAGAAAAATGTACGGCTTCCGTGGGTCAGCCTTTTTCTTAACAAAGAAAGCACCATGATTTTTTGCATAGTTTAAGGATCGGGGAACAAATTTAAAATTAAATTAATATAAATTGTTTAACCGCAGGTGATACTGTGATCTCAGATAGTTAGATAAGATAGAAAAATATGTAAGTAAATGTCTTAGTTAGTATGTAGGCCCACAGCACACGCGCAACTTGCAGCGGCGGCTGAACGGTTGCTCGGCGGCCGTACGACGTTCGCTACTTGCTATTCGGCGAAAGCTTTATTAAATCGATACAGCGCCGACGCTATTTCTGTATACTATCACAGTCATGCTCATTTGAATAAATTACTATTCTACAGTGCAATTGCGGTATGTTACATACGGGTCAGTGTATCTGCTTCCATTTTAATAAAAATAGGTTAAACTATTAGTTAGTTAAACTAGGAATTTAGCAAATTTGCTAATTTTGACATCCATAATGAAATTCACTTTGTAATATCCTTTCGAAAATACATAACGATTTAATTAAAAGGTTGCTACTCCTTGCCGTTCAATAACAATTATAAAGTCTCGCTGTACTTACTAAAATTATCTTATATGACTTTTGCAATTTTCTAAAATGTCGATGCAACTCGAAAAATTTAAATCGTGCATTGAAAAACTAAGTTCCGAAAGTGTCAACCAAACAAGACTCCGCCAGAAGCATTATCCTCATATAATTATAGAAAATTCTACCAATCAGCACGTAAGCAAAAAGTTGGACTATGTTTCTGTACATCAATTGGCACAAAACCTTGTGCCAAGTGAGATAGACAGGGCATGTGCCTATATATTTATTAGTAACAATCGTTCGTGGGAGAATCTTCGGACAACTACAGTGCTAGTCCTCTATACGATTAATAGATCGAAACGGCGTGCAGTAGCAGATAAAGCTCTAAAAAGCACTGGGGTCAGCCGGAATTAAATGTAAAATATAAGTGATAAATTGAATATTACTTCCAAGAAACAGAAAATTCACTTAATTTTCGATATTTCTTTCAGAAACGATAAAAAGTAGGTCCATAGTGCAAAAGAAACTTTAAAGCCAGTCAACCGCGTCGGATCAGGGCTTAGCCTAACGAGCTCACGTAACAACACGATAAAAACTTTACTGCAATACTTTCTAAAAAAAAAAACAATATTGTTCTAGTAATATTGGATGAACGTTTACGACTACATAAGTATGTGTAAGTCAACAGACTTACACTTGCTTATACAATTATTAGAGATTTTAAAGCAAATGTATCATACATTTGCATTTAAATATTTATAAAATATAATTTTGTCCTCTTTGTGTATAATTATACACTTGTACAGTGGCAAATACTTTCTTACAAGTTTGTTAATACTCCTTCCTGTGTGGAGTTGCTCAGCCCTAACTCGCTGCGGTCGATTCATACGTCGAACCGACAGTTCAGCTTTCATTCACTTAGCGCTTAAACCTTGTTCAATATAAAGTTTTTTGTAACACTTTTTATTCTACATCCACGAGATTTAGAACTACCGTCTAACTGACAATTAATCTATCAAAGTAGCAAGATTACACAACATTAGTTGGGATGATAATAGTGACAATGCTGACGTATATAGGGACGAGCCTAATACATACATAATAAGATATCAGAAAATTTGAGCAAAATATATTGTTATTTTTAAACAATTTGTTTACATTACATTAGCGTACATAATACATAACTCAATAATTATATGTTATTAAATTATGTTATTAAATTAAAAATGGTGTGGCCATTGCGAATGGCATTAACTTGATTGCAGTGATTTACTTAAGTAGCAATTTTCATAGTGTAAGTTCCGATCTAGTAGCGGGTGGCAGCTGGTTTCAGGGGCGGCTGGGGGGCGCACCGCTCCCTGAGCTCGGTGATAAGTAACTCATAGGTTAATTGCTTTACTAATATCGCAATGCCCATGTTGGATGGCGAGTGCGGTTTAATAAAATGCTTCGATTATTTCATGAATTCTGGACTTCAAAGTTACTTTTCATCGAAAATGTTAGGCATAATTTACAGTCTGAACTTGGCGAGTAAATCGAACGCATGGCTCGATATGGCTCTCCGTTATTCACAACTCTGAGTATCAAAGCATCTATTTTACTATACTCGGAACTAGGTCAGAGTGCAAAATTATTGTAACTCCAGTGGACCGGTTTTAACGTTTAGGTCGATGGGCTGTCTGCAGATGGATCTAAATTTGTATCGATTCTGGCCTGCCATTGTAATTGTTACTCGCTTAATAAGGACAATCAAATAGTTAAAAATGTGAATTGATTCTTAATTGTTACCTGGCAATTTAGGGTTGCTGATATGAGTTAGGGTCATCTATGTGATACAAATTAAACTATAACCTTCACACCCACAACGACATAATAAAGTTGGCAACGAATGTTATTATATTATATTCACACATAAGTATGACATTAAAATATCTTTTATGTTTATGAGCCGTGTTTTGGAGAGAAGCTTCGGAAAATTTGATAAAATGAAATGGGTAATATTTTTTAACGAAACATGCATTGGTTCAAAATGCTGGTGACTCAAATTTAAAAATATGTATAATTATTTATTTGACATTGCTGTTCACAAAACATTAAGTCCCACCAAAAACATTTGATGTAAAATATTGCCAAGACGACCACATAAGGTTTGCCCTGTGAGAAAAGATGTAGAGCTAAGCTTATGAATCTACACGGCCTACCCTAACTTCACAAATTCTACATATCAGTAAAAATCTATGGCTTGGCCGTGTCGCTACCGTCGATGATGCGATCGTCGGTGATGCGAATATTTATATTCTGAAGTGAGTAAGGTAACGTAACATGTAGATTCAAAAGCTTGGCTCTACATGAGATCTGATATGTTTTTTACAGGGAAAAACTTATGTGGTCGTCTTGGCAACATTTTACATGATATGTTTTAGGCGTGACTTCAGTTCTTTTTTTGTTGCTAGGCAGTCCTTTTACTGTTTATTTGTTTCTCCTTTTCTTGGGGTAAATTTCTTGCATATCAGCAGTACCGGTTTTCGTAGCCCATTCTCTGTCTTTGTCTGTTTTCTTTCATGGTTTACTGATTACCATAAGCGATAAGTCGAAGCGATGATTTGCTCTTAAGCGACTATATTCAACTGCTGACTATTGTGCTTTAGTACGAGCAAAGTCTATATTTATAAGGTGAAAACCTTGTAAATTGGTCACTCTAGAGAGTGCTATATAAGCCTGCTCACAAGAGAAAGTGTATGACCCGATATCAATGAGAGAGATGTATTATTATTAAGATTTTTTTATTATACCTAACATTAGTATAATATCTTATCGTATTAATTAAGTACTTACAGTCAATTTGCTCACCTCGTCGTCAAAGGGCGTAAATAACTGAGACCT
>DWTU01003114.1:0-10728 GCA_018251515.1 Cecropterus confusis
AAATCAAATTGAGGAAATCCGCTGGTTTCGTACAATTGGCTCCTTGTCGAAAGACGTTATTTGTAAGTAGATATGATATTTTAAGAGTGGACAATTCACTCGATAAAAAATCTACGATGTAAAAAGGTGCCATTAGATAACATCGGTCATGTCATTTGGGAAATTAGGAATTACACAATTACCTATACACGAAAACTTATTTTTTATCTTTCAAATCTGTAGATGTACTAATGGTTTTCATTTACATATCTTTTGACATTAACGTATAGCTTCGTTTATTTCCAAGGCCAAAAACTACCAATGAACTTTGTGATCAGATCATTTCCAAAAGTACATGAATTATATTTTAAGCGAACTATAAAATACGCATTATTTCTCTTGTTCGCCTTGGAAGCATGTCAATGGCCGTACTAGAAGCTTGCTATATAATGGATGATCAGTGGGAAATGTGTCACAAAATAAATTACTTCACTCAACATCTTATCGTTAATAATTTATTAAACATAAAAGACATTGTTTTATTGTGTATGCGGTTAAAGTATATTATGCTTTTAGGAGTTTCGCTTATTTAAAAAAATATCTTTCAAATTTATAATTTGAAGGAATGAGTTCATAAAACGGATCCTCTAACCGTTTGTGATTTCAGTGTGAAGTCACAAAGCAATTTTTGTTAATAAGTGCTTTGTTAAACGCCGATGCATTCATGTTTGAAGGATGTTTTTTATCTGTCTTTATGTCTCACACGGGCAAGCAGTTCACTTGATGGTAAGCTGCCATGGTCGACTGTGGACATATGTAATTAACTGCATATATATCAAGGGTTCTATTTAATGTTAATCACAGATACGTTGCTGGTACCGAGGACCACGATGGTCGCCTCATATGAAAGTCGGTGATATACAGACTCGACGAATTCCTGCGGACTAAGTTGGAATTCCTCAAGGCTGCTAAAGTCTCTGGAACTTCGGTTTGACTTTTAATGCATTTGGAGTTCATGGGATAACAATTTATTATCAAGTATCACGCTTGTTTGTTACTTAAATATTTCATGAAGAAGTTATAGTATCGAGAACAAATTTATATACTGTACCGCTTAGCCTACATGTGACCCATTCCGCATAAATTACTTCGATGATGGTTTCTGTCTTAACCCTCTCACATAATAAGAACCAGTCAAGTGTCAATCACCGTTAATTTCGTCTCTCCTGATATATTCTCTCCGAGAAAGTGACAAAAAACTCTCCTTCAAAGCCGGGTGCATGCTCGGGTGCTTCAAAGCCGGAAGGCTCTTCTGGTGCAGCAAAATTCTAAAGGCAACGTCAACTTCTATCCGTCAGGTAGCCATTATCGTCACGAACAATTATATAAAAATAATTATATGTTATTTACGAGCATATTCACGTTACTCTAACTTACCAAAACACTTACCTACTTCAAAAGACTCCAAAATCAGTTTAACGTCCCAACGATGTACAGAGACGGGCAGACTAATAGAAGTTGTATTTTAAAAATATAAATATAAAACTAACTTGAGTTAGGTGTAACATATTGTCTTTTCATTTCATTTTCATTTCCATAACAATTCAAATTGAAATTGTGTTAGCTTGTAAACAGAAGTAACTGTCTTAAACTGCACCCTTGTTTGCAAGCAAATATAGTCACTTCTATCAAGCAGTACGGTGGAAAGTGGCTTGAATATTTTGACAAAGCATTACGCGCCTCGGGTTGCAATATTGTCATCTCACAACACCTTCTTCAAACTTCCAAATGTTATATGCGTACTTATACAAAGCTGTGGCAGGAACGAGTTTACTTTGCATGTTAAATGCATGTTTGAATTACAATGCAGATTATGTTAGGACGGGTTTCAGCGGTGTGGTAGAAACCGTGCAATCGACTCGCAACACGTATAATACGAGTATATAGGGTCGTTATTTCGAGGTAGGGGAAAGTTTGAGTCATGGTTGCATTGACCGCAAAACGCTGTATTGTAGATCATCCACTTAAGATCAAGTCCTATAGTAACAGAATCTTATTAATTCGTCGAAGTACGATAAATAAATTTTGGTCCTGAAGATTTGCAAGAAATTTGTATTTTTTATTCGATTGCGTGCTAAGGAGGGTAATGTTTTCGAGCATAGGTATGTATGTCCATTTCACTGGCACGCGCTACGACCCAAACGGCTTGACGGATTGTGACGTATGACATATCATTAGTCATGATGCTCTTTCTGCAGAGTGATATAAGCTATATAATTGCTCAAATAGGAGCCTGAAAATAGGGGAAAGGGGGGGCATCTTTTTATTATCTCGATAATAAGGGAATCAAATAAAAGCTAGTAAATTGACGATTCTAAAATGTACGTATACAATAATAATTTAATTTACTATTCAGACGAAAACTCATAAAGCGATAAATTAAACATCTCATTATGAACAAAACAATAGTTTTAAGAAGGCAGATTTTTTATTTCAATATTTTTAACAATGTTACTAGTTTTAAACTAAGAATCGGCCGAGTTTAGTTTCTATTTGCTCAGATTGACGGTATTTTTTAACGAAGATATTTAATCATACATACAACTATTAAAAAACATTTTTATTACAAATTTTGTTGTGTTATGGACATCATTTTTCTATTTAATTATTTGCGTGCAAGTATTTATTTTAGTTACGAGTGCATTATGCTGTTAGATTTTGAAAAATACAGCAAAGATACCTTGTTTATCACGCATAGTTTATATTACGTCACTCGTTAAAACTGCCATTCATCTCGGTATCGAAGGTTACTTGCTTTAGTATATTCGTTTTGTGTGAAATAAGCCCTACATAGTATTAAGTTGTTTGCGCACGATGCACTTATGTTGCTTTTACTAGCAGACTCCCGTTAAGATGCATAACAATCACGTGCAATATTTCAGAACTAAGAGTGTCGAATTTGGTAGACTAAAACGTCGTTAAAAAAATGCTTCGGTTTTCAACATTCTAAACTACGAGTGATTGGCCATTTATAGTTTATCTGAACAGTTTAAATTCGTTTGATTCGTGCTTCCAAACTGTCAAAGGTATATAGCTCTAAGCTATATACCTAATAAATAAAAATATTTTTATTGAAATAATAGAATGAGGATAGAATTCCCGCACAATAACCACGGATCATATATGTAGATTATAGATTACAATATTTTTGATATCCATGTAAATGTTGTTTGAAGGTCACATTGCCGAAGTGAATCATGTCAAGCGGCATCACTAGTCGTTAAATATGGCTGTCTGTTTTACCAAGTTCGTAGAAATGGTAGTCAAAATTGTATGAAGATCTACTACCTAAGCCGTGTGACAAGGTGATAAAAGTATAGTCATGTATTAAAGATAATGAAAACTACATATAATTGGTGTAGGTGACACTTGGATCAGCAGTAGATGGGTTGTTAAGATTAGTTTATAATAATTTAATAATTTTGGACAAGAAAATAATGAGAGTTGTTGAGAAAAAAATGTCAAGAAGAAATGAAAAATGAAATGCATCTTATGTATCGTGCGCGTCAAGCCTAAGAACGACTACATGCAAATTGTCTCGAAGTTCGGAGGCCGATTTCGTCATCGTCTGCGCCGGCGCCGTCGCTTTTTATTTGATGACTTCGAAGTCTGCAAGCGAGCTCCCAAATACTTTGTACTTCTTTCTTAGCGTCAAGTCATTTAAATGAAGTTAACTGTATAAACATTTATTTGTTTTTTCTTTAAAATTACGTATTTTATCTTGACAAATATTATACTATTCTTAAAAAACAATGGATTGTAGAAAATAATGTATACGTAGTTATTTTTTAGTAAACATATTTTGTTTATTATTATTACTTATTAATTATTTTTAATTTGGGGAAAAATATACTTAATGTATTAAAATTCTATGCTTTTGAAAACAAGTTATTAGATACATACCCATTACGAACAATAGAAGATTTACAAAAACTTCTTCTATATACATAATTATGGATATGTAATATTTTTATCAGTCCTGTATTGAATTTATTCGTAACATTACAAAGTGTAAATGTTAGTCCATCTGGAATTAAATTCAAATATTTTTTCATATCGTTATTTCGTTTACGAGACTATTTTTGTAAAAATTAGTCTCGTTAACGAAATGAAAAGTTCCTGTTATATCACGTGCCATTGATAGACATTTACTACCCTTAAATAATCATGACATTTTTGCACGCAGCTCAAAAATACTTTTCTGAAAATTGTTATTGATTAGAATTTAAAAACATTTTTTCTAAAACATGTAATGACACAATAGAGTGAATTTTGTAAATTTGCGTTATTGATTAAAAATATTTCATTTATATAATATGCGCTTACTTCATTTATTAAATGTTCAGAATGTGTTTACTTTTATAAGCTTTTAAAAAGAATGTTTAATATGATTTGAATTACTACGAGGTTTTTGATTAGGCTAAAATATAAATTTCAAAATATTATACACGATATCGTCGTATAGACTAATAGCACATAATATTCAACGGAAATCACATTTTTCTCCAGAGCAGAACTCCTTTGTACTTAGGGACTTTAGGGACTAATTTGTATTTCTGAATACGGATCACTACCAGTACCTAATCTACACTTTATTATGGTAGTGAGTATCATGACAGCAAGCGATACGATGTAAGTAGAACACAGACAAAATAATTTAGTATGTCAATTACAAGATGACCGCGTTATCCAGAGCTTTGAATAGCCCATAAATCGTAGTGATGACAGAGTGAACTAAATTGTATATGTCGTTACAGTTTGTGTTCAGTTACTCCACAAAGGTTACGTGTGACTACTCCTTGGTATACCGAATGTGGATATGTACACTGCAAACTATCACTTTTTGAGTTTGGATTTACTTGCGTACTACTCCAATAGAAATGCAAATTACGCGTTACGTTACTGAATGATGATTTAGAAATTTGGTACGTTTTGAGATAAACTGTAAATGCATAATATTGATTATTAGAAATTATTAAATGTATGTTGTGTTTATAACGTTCACTTTTTCTGATGAAAAATAAAACAAATACTTTTAATGGACCACAACCAATAAAATATACGCACCTAGAGTAAAGTAGTCAATTCAGACTGTGGACATGTGTTGATGCTTAATCGCCTGATATAACTCTTACACCCTTTAAAACAAAACATCATGACAGGTGAGTTCATATTATTGCATTGTTAAAAAAGTTACAAGGTAAAAAGTTATAGCTGCAAGATCATACACGACAACTTAATAAAAGCTTGTAACGAAAACGGTCTGGGATGTGGTGTGTATTTAAAGAAACGTTTCACAACGATGTATAAGTGAGTAGGTACATCATGCTAACTCGCCACCACTCTAACATTGTTAGACTAATAGTTCTGTTTGACTAGTCAGGACGGCCCGTGTCAAAACTTCTCGTCCGTCGGGATGCCGCGATTGACCTCCCTTTTCACTGGAACGGATGACTAATGTCGTCAAGGCACAAGCGGCAACGGTTGTAACAAAAACAATGATATACAAAGTGATAGATAGATAGATTAATTTTATTTATGGTCTTATAACTTTGTTCGCCTTTTTAAACAGTTTTTGCGTTCGTTTGTCATGTCAAAAAACATGTTCTTCATGTACAAAACGTATTTATGCTCATATGGGGTTTTGAAATTTTATCCGCATAAGAGTCTTTATCTATTTAATATTAACAATGTCCACGGGATGTAATGGCCAGTTTGTATACTACATGACTATTTTACTAATCCAGTTAAATATTCATGTACCACAAATATGCATTGATACCATTTGTTTATCTTGAGAAATTTGCTTAAAAATCTTAATCTAATAAGTCTATTTTAATAATAAACATAATATATATAAAATATCTACAGAAATATTATCTCAATAATTATATAACTAGTAATCAGGCTTAGATAATCCGTTAGGTTAAACAATTTGTCCGACATTTAATAACACCGACAATTATATCATTAACTATTAATAAGTATGTTAATTGTGTGTATATTTATAGTGGTTATAATCGGTCAATATTATTTTCTATGTTTATGTACATTACACTAAAGTTGTGTTGCGTTTATGTATTCTTAAACAGACATAGTAAAACGCTTTAATTCCGCGCGTATCTATTCTTAATCGCCTGACAGCAAAAAATAACCCTGTACTACTAATATTCTAGCCTGCATCTCATTTACTGAGATGAGATCTAGATTGAACGTAAAACCACGGGAATAAGTTAAAAACCCAAATAGTTTAACAAAACATTTCCGAGAAAAATATTGGGTTTAATTAACAAACCCAATATTTTTCTCGCTCGCTCGCTCTAATCACTTAGAGGGAACACAGCCACGGTGCCAATCGACGACAATTTTGTTCATCACGTATTCATTCGATCCAATGAACTAATTTAAACACATTGCAATGCGTTCACACAGCCAATTATTCCAATCAATTAATGATCCCCGAACTAATTCCTCGAGTCTTTAAATATGATTTATGTATCTTTTCGATAAAATGTGAATCGCGACTATTTTATTTAACTAGTTTCATTAATTGAATAAGACACGTGTCTAAATACCACCCAAGATGGAACTTTACATTGTGACATTGTGTTATATTTTGCGTACCTACTATTTCTGTTTTTACTACCTACTGATACTATTTGTATGTACTCTGCGACAATATTTACAACAAAATTCATAAAAAATAAGGTATGTGTAATTCTGAGAACTATGTAATTAATAGTCAGGATTATCGAACTGATATGTTATTAGATTTGTTTCGTTTTTTGTAGTACAGACTTATTGTGCAGATATTCGAATGGAAACCAACCTCGGAGTAGAAGTACATGACGCCCCACGATCCGGTGTAAAGACAGCTGGAACAAAACGGCTAAACGTTCGGAGTCATACACGGTAGGGAGGGCTGTTTGGGGGTGGAATATGAAGGTGATAAACAGAAAGGTTCATAGGAAAATAAATAGATCTACCAAGGATAATAGAAAAACACTCACAGTGTTACGATTTATACGTGTATACAAATATCTTTGAAACAAATGTTATTATTCAATAAAAAATCGAAGGGCGGGCTGGCTTCAAAAAAATCTCGCGTAAATTTACATGAAGGCGCACGTAGACCGTTGGATTAAAAGTAAAGCATACACTTTCAGCTGTCTGGCTGATGAGTAGGGCGTAGGTGTGGTAGGTCTTTACTTATATTGTGTATCGCGGAACATCTCAAGTTAGGTCAGGGTCGCCTTTGTAAGGTCTGGTAACTGACATGCTGAGGTAGTGAAATCAGATCACTTGTTCTAACTTCTTGACATATTTTTTCATTGCTACATGGATCCTTTTAAATGTATTAATATGTATACGTATAGCTTTAAATGTATACGCATGGAGGAGAGATAATTACATATGATTTTTATGGTATTATGTACTGTACGTATATTATGGCATAAAGCTAGAATTTATTTATTTGTTTAAAACTAATGATACTAACAATTTAGGCAGAATGATTATTATATTTTAATACATTACATCATTAATAATGAGAATTCGTCACTGTCTCTTCTGACCTTCTGCTGAGTCTCTGCTATTCTCCTTCCACTTGACAACGGTACTGGTCCGAGGAGACAAGTACCTAAGGGTTAGACGACTACAGTGCAGTACAGCAATATTGTAAAGAAACTATGTCACTATACTGTATTTTTCTATCAATTTTTATTGTGTCTCTGTGGGTGTGTTGATGTCTACATCTAATTGGGCATAGAGTCGTATCACCGCGTTTTGATGTTTTTGTGACCAATTTAATTGGTTGTATCTTCAAATACTCTTCGGACTTGGTTACAATTAGATAAAAGGTCTCCGCCACATATGTACACATATGTGGCGGAGACCACCAGCAGGGGAACTGCATGTTTACAACTCCGATACCAAAAATTGGGTGAATTTTTGAAATTGCCTATAATATTTATATGTAAATTTATCAATCTGCTGGAGTATATCGGAATGTTTCGTTATTTCGTGAACTCTGGTTATTTGTTCTTGCCGTTTTCGTATCAGCGTTCCTAATCGGCGAGTTCCAGGAATTATATATCTTTATTGAATCTTTATGCAAACATATTTAAACGCGATATCATTAAACGTCCTTGCCACAACTTAATATTTTTTGTTTTTTTTTTCTTAACTATTGTGTAACGAAATGGATCAATATGGTATTTTTAAACGGTATTCTGTTAAAGCGACGATTGACATAGTGTTCAATGGTTATTTTAATATAGGTATGTTCCAATTTTAATCTCTAAGGCCAATGGTGGAAATGAATAATTTTATTATATCGAAACTGCTCATGAAAGATAAATAACAAAACCTTCCCATTTTAGGCAGGAATGAAAGAAAAGATAATGAAAGATGTACTTTGAATAAAGCGAATAAAAGTTTATTTAATTAAAATAACTTTTAGTAAATGTCTTATTAAAACACCGTGAAACAAGTTCGTGAAAAACTACAATAAATATTTTTTAGCAAAAACGAGGGTAAAAAAGTTTCAAGCAGTTATCGTCCATCGGTTGAAGTAATTTTGGATAGTATTTTCCTATTGTTCAGTCTATGTCGCTATGTCGCCAGTTAACGCCTTCTCTAAAAGCTATGCTAATTCACGCGTTTAACTACCAAGTGTTCTAAACAAAAGTCACCCTTCTTATCACCGACTCGTACCGTCATATCGTACCATGGGAAAGAAAAGGGACATAATACAAAATTTGCATTTTGTGAGAAATCGCAAATATTAAGTGTAGTTTAAAGTATCCATTTAGTTTTGAGTTCAGTAATTTTCGTATTCACGGTGCGATGTTGGGGCTTTCGACATATTTGTACATCTGAAAATACATACTGAAATCTATTTGATTACCAAAAAAAAATGTTTGTTACAACAGTTCAGATTAGTTTATGCTTTTAAAAGCTTTTTATTTATAAATTAAATAAAACGGGTAGGTAGGTAGCGTGCTTGAGTTATTATAGCCTAGTTTGATTTTATAACATTTATTTGTTTGATACAACCGATAGTTTGTAAATATTTGTTACAAGCGAGAATATGTACCGGCTTATATTTGCTTTATAGAGCCCTCTGGGATTGGAGCGGCTACTCCAATATAGCCGACCTGTGATTGCGTAAAGTGGGATAAATAAATCTGAACTATAACGGGTTTTATTAAAGAAAAATATTTTGTGAAGCCTGACTGTTGTTTTCGAGAGACCAATTCCAATGAGTAAATATTGAGTAGATTTCTACTCTTGTTTAATATGACAGAAATTATTTCCAAGAAGAATTTCCAAAGTAGTAAATTTAGTATTTACTTTACCTAAAGTAGTAAATTATTGCCCATCTACGTTAAAATTAAATTGATGCACGTGGGAAAAACAATAGATACTAAAATATAAAACAATAGATACTTAGTTCCAATTAATTCTCCTTAGGTAGTTAAAAGCTCGAACTATCTGGCGCAAGATCCGTGGGCACCAAGTTAGGCGCTCGACGAGTACTTTGATCACGGGGCTTACATGAAAAATATGGCGTTAATTTGGTATGCGGTGAAGTGTCGGAGGGCGTCATAGTCGGGCTCGAGACAAAACCGGGATCGGGAGCTAATTGAGCGAAGAATGGCTTCTCCCCTCTTAGTATTCCGTCCGGCTAGGAGTCGGGCGCGTTCGTAACATCAATCTCAATATGAACTGGATGACGGCGAACGGAAAAGGCGGCCGCTGACAAGGAACCCCTCTTAGCTGACCGCCGCTCTGTTAACACACGGACACATTGATTGATCCCTGGACGTCTAGATAGCACGCCTTTTAGTTTTAACCGATCATGTCGCCATTTCTTAGACGTTAGCTTTGTACGCAATTATTGTTTCAAACATTAGGCACGCGTTTCCCTCACGCATTGCAATTAAAGTGTAATAGCTAAGCTATCGCTATTTTACTATAGCTTTATATAGCTTTTTACTATAGCTATATATAGCTCAGACATCAGTTTTGTTATCGTTTATGACTATTAAAAAAATATTTATGTTTTAAATGAAATAAATATCTTCGGTACCGTATATGAAATGGGCATAAAAGGTTTCTTTTTACAATTTTAGTGTACTTGTAATACAAAGTAAAGTTAACATTATTCCATGTAAAAAATACAAAGAAAGCTCTTCAAAACATATGAGTCTGGCAAAAAGCCGTCTTCACAGAGGTGACAGAGGGTCAAATTCGTTGACCACTGATCCTAAGACGTCTCAGTTGAATAACAATAGAGACAATCCAGGGTTCGCCGCGGCTTCTGCCGACATGGACATGCCATTAACTTATGAATTTATGTAACAGAACGGAAATACGTATTCTTATTTTTAAAGCTCGAGTTGCCTTCAAAACATAAGTGTGGACGTTCAATATTAAGTGTGTAGTATTTCTCATGTCGTTAGCCCTTATGTCATTATGTTTATTGTGAAAAAATTGAACGTAATTTATTTATTATGCCGTTTTCCATAGTTTTGTATGACAGAAAGTATAGCCCTGCCTGTAAAATATAGCAATAATGTTAGCACATTATTGCTATACTTAGTAGAGTATAAAAAAAACACTTTCTACACTCATAGCCCCACAGTAAGATTTTCTCCTGTGCCGTGGGTGCCATGGACACACAAA
>DWTU01003115.1:0-10727 GCA_018251515.1 Cecropterus confusis
TAGTAATATGTGGTCTACGGTGTTGGTTAGCGATATAAGATTTTTTTTGTCAATTAATAGTTAAGTAAAGCCTGTTGTTAACTGTTTGTTGACCCCAATAAAGTGAAAAAAAAAAAAACAAAATTCTTAGGAAAACGAAATCTGTCGAAAGATCTCTGTTTTTCTAACAATTTCGATGGAAGATGGCAATTTGACAAAAAACAGACTGACCCGTTTTTGCTAGAGGCACAAAATTACTATGTCCTCAATATTGTAAACGTAATAATAAACCTGAATGGCTGACCTATGCCCTAGGTCAGATCAACAGTTGCACAATCATCCTTATTCCCACACAACAAGGCTTTTTACGAAATCGGCCTTAAGTTCAAACTGAAGCGAAAAATATTTAGTTAAAGTATTATTTATTTGACTAAACCCAACATAGGCGTATTCGATCTATCTTCGTTAATAGTAAATGATTCCCTGCCTAAAAAGGTAATACACATCCGTAGATACGTATAGGAACCTACGCATATTAACACTAAAATAGGTAGGTATATATTGAAAGCCTTGATAGCCTAATGGTTTAAATTTAGACCTAGATTATTTCGGAGATCCGGATTTAAAAATCCAGGTACATTCCATTCTAAAAATTCTGCGTTTAGTATAAATAAATTATTATAACATGTTTAAACAATGCTAATATAATGTTAATATACCGAGGAAAAATCGTTTTCTAAAAAAAATACTTAACCTCAATAAGAATTCAATTCTTACGCTGAGAATGACCAAGCCCAGCTGTGGGACAATAATTGACGACAGGAATATACAAACTAAAATGTCCAATGGCTTATCAAATGTTCTCAGAACAGTGCTCAGCCTTTTTGGCGGAACTCACGAATTAAAATCGCTTATTTGGTACAATTTTAGCAGTTGTAAGTGAAGGTAGTTATAAAATTAATATAGTTTTAAGTATTTTAAATAAATTATCAGCAAAAAGAAGCACGAATGTGGGGAATTAGAAATAAGGTGGAAACAAAATTTCAACAAAAATAAATCATTTTCCAATTGGTAAACAGAGATTTTCCCAGAAAATCGGTAGGGTTAATTTAATTAACGAGTAATAAATAAATGTACTTACGTATAACTTAAAACCCTAAGAACCCCAACAAGTTAAATCGGTCCCTTTAGGCTTTGACTATACATAAAAATAAAATGTTATCGTTATCATAAACAGCGATAATAAAAATATTGGCTCATTCACGAAACCTGTTTTCAAAATTACGTTACTTACAGGTTGTTGATAACCTGACAAGTTTGTTAAGCGAGCCGAATCGAATTAGCAGACACTGAAAACTATTTAACTTTATTATTTACCTGTAATAATTCTCAGAGTAGTCCCGCCTCGGAAAAGTCCAGTAGGGATCCAGCTCGACACAAATCACAATACAAACACAGAACTTAACTGTACCAATTCTAACAAACTTTGAACGAAGGTAACCTCGCAACAAAATTGCGAACCAACTTTTTATATTACTTTAATCACTCAAAAATCGTTCATAAACATTTTGCTGGCGAATCACTGGATATTAAACCGCACAAATTAATACCGGACACTTTTCAAAAGGAACGATGTAATGTTTTTTGTTACGATCGAATGAGCGGGAGCCATTTCGTCACGTGCAACACTCGACGCGAGTCTAACTGGACTGAGTAAAAATGGCGGTGGGTGGCGAACGGAGTCGCGCAGTCAAAGATCATGCGTGTTTACAGGTAAGGTGATTGGGCACTGATTTTAGGCACAAATCAGTTTAGGGCTTAAAAAAGTGCTTATCTATATTTTTCACAATAATGTGACACAAAATCAATTCCAGTTACGAGTTTATAAGTGTCCAATTATTAGAACATTACAAATACTAAAGCTTGCGACATGTGTAAGCTCTTATTTCATAGTAACAGTAAAAGTAGTAGTAGAGAAGATAGACCCGTAATTAGCAAAAGTACTGAACATCGCAGATTCATAAAATGAGTTTGAATAGGGACCTGTTATTAAAACTTTCTGAAAAGAACCTTTCAGTGACATCTAAAATATGATTTCTATAACATCTAAGATTTTTATATAAAATGTTCCAACGGATTTTATAAACAAAAATTTAAATAAATATAAAATGTATGTATTTACAAATATGTAGGTATGTACAAAATATTAAGCACATTGTTGAATTGAAAAAGGTTCTATATATGTTAATTATAGAAACACCTCGTTTCCATGGATCTTCAAAACAACATTACTTTATATAAGAATTAGCCAATTAAACAATGAAATTGCTTAACTACCTTAATCTATAGCTATAAGCGATTGTAATCTATCAAAAAGATACATTGAAAGTTATGAACTTTAGTCCATCTTCTCTAGGGACACGGTTTTGGTTTACTTTGGTGCTTCGGAGTCGCCATCCTTAAATAGTTCAAAATATCAAAATCTAAAGTAGCCTATAAATTGACCAGGTAAATAAGCTACATCCATGAAAACTTCCATGTAAATCGGGCCAGCGGTTCTACCGTGATCGAATAACAAACATACACAAAATCATACACCGTCTTTTATATATTAGTATGGATTATTTTCATAGCCATCTTTATATATGTACCTAGTTGTATTATACTGTGGACTTATTTACAAATGCAAAACTAAAGATAAAGTTACCAAAAATAAATTATTATAAAAACAAGAAACTCCGGCTGGAAATAATTAACTGAAAAAGGAAACTTATACAAGTAATGATGTCGGTGACAAACATAGGTTTTGGTAGTTTTCTACAATAATAAAAACAATTTTATATGCATATATACATATATTTCTTGTTTTGATTTAAAGCTTTTGAGAAGTTTGCGACAAAGTAACAGTAATATGTGTAAATTTTACATATCTACATTACTTTATTGATTCTTTTTAGACCTCTAGTTTCATCTTGATATTGTTAAGATAAAAAAAACACTCGTAGCGCTCTCTTTTTCCTATTCCTATCACATATTTTACTCCGACCATTAAAACGAATCTAACGAAACCTAACATGTTAAATTCGACAAGCCGTTTGTCGTCCCGTTAAAAAAATGGACATACATGCTTACGCTTTAAAACACATAATCCTCCGACGCAGTTATGTAAAAATAGATTCCACATTCTACGTCCAGTCGTCAGCTCGTAGCCTGATCTATGCTGCACGATGAGTGCAACTGCTGTGCGCGGAAAAACCGGTTTCAAGTAACGCATAGTGAAAAATTGATAAATCGGTAAAGCTCCCACGCGGTGTCACGCGAGACCTATTACACGTTATTTTAAATGTATCTCCAATCAATGAGCCTATTTTGTTTTTATACATGTTACTAATATAGGTAAGTAGCATTGATGGAATTGAGTTTACAGAATTATATGGATTGGAATTGTTTTTTAAGCAGAACGAATTATTCAAAATTGACATCTATTTTCGGAAAATCCTAAATAGACGAACGGGCATAAGTGTTGAAAAAAATCATGTTGGCAACATTTAACGACATTCGTTTTGTTGTATATAATATTGTTTACTCTGATTGAAAAATACGTCGTATGCAATATTTGTCCCAATTCTTTCATTAATAAGAATGGATGTGATTGTTAAGGGATTGAATATTTTGATCTCTTTTTGTCACAAAAGTCTAGTACTTTTGTGACAAAAAGAAGAACAATATCAACTTTTCACTACTTGACAAAGGATTGTACCAAACTTATCTTGAATAACGTTTAGTAGTTTCGTAAACATTGTACCTATTTTAGTTTGAATGCGTTTATCAGAGAACTTCGTTGGGCGTTATTACGTGGTCGTAGATTCTCATAGACTAATGTAAGTTCGAGTTTTTTGTAAATGGCCCATTTTTTAATGTTATCAATTTGTAAAAGTCAAAAAAGATTTTTAACTAACTTACCAATGCCACCCAAAGTGAATAATCGATACCAAATAAACAGAAACCCTACCTGAGTTCGATTACAAATGCTTTAAAGTCTACGATACTTAAAATATGTTATAATAATGTCAAATTCACCACAACTTAATAACAACATCATGATTAACGTTTCAGCCATAAATCAGATATTCATTACCATGGCGCCGCCGCAGTCAAAGTACATGTGAAAAGTTCTACCGTAAATAAATAATATTTCGCATTAGAGGAAAACTAGTCCAAAATTCATAAGTAGGTAAACTTACTTGCAAATTTTCTTCTAGAAATATGCATAACATGGTTAGATTAAGACGTATTGTAGTCACACAAAGTGCTTTTATAAAAAATAAGTCACAGTTACAATTGCTTGCTTTACTAGGAGAGAAAAATCCCATGAATTAATCATCCGGTTTCGCCTTACTGTTCCGTGAAGTCAATCATCCTTTCATTGGGTTGTTTCGATTATGACTTAAATTTATTATATTCTAAAACTTTTGAAGTACTAAACGACAGTCTGGTCTACTTGGCATCTGTAATCCACCCTAGATGGAATTATCTGTAGTCGGACACAGATGTGGTGCAACCCTTGACCATCGAAAACAAGTTTAAACACAATTCACTCTTGTTATAAGTTAGAAATAGGTGTGGAGATGGTGCCCGAGACGAACTACAAAGGTTTCGACTCTGGACAATCCTTAAACCTTCATAATTCTTATAAGAAACCCTATGTCACTGGGGCTTGGTGTTCACCCCGAAGCCCGGAATCGTCTTCCCTTCGCTGTTTTTAACACATACGTACATAGAAAGTATAGTAAAAAGGTAGCTTGTATCATTCGAAGATATCCGCTTTATTTTTGTTAGTATTTTTCACTCTTTCTTCAATGTTAAAAATCTGTGTTACAATCACCCAATTTTGCAGTCATCATCAGAATTATCATCAAAACATCGATTATACAAACTCATTATATTATTAAATAAAAATAACCCTTGTAACCGTACACAACCGTACGTACCTACTAACTGTAGTTACACTGTATTTTAAATGTGTACATAAACTAGATAATTTTCCAAAACCATTAATTACTTAACAAAAACGTCCTTAGTGATGTATGTTAAATTAAATCAGTACTTTTCTTCGTATTCAAATAAAATAATAGTATTAGATTACAAACTTAAGGTTACTTTTGGCTGGTAGAGTATTGGAGTAACCTGGAGTGTGCGTTCATCTATTTCTAGCTTCTTGACAATGCATTAATGACTATAAAACTATATAACATAAACGAAATTATACCATTTGATAAAAATATCAAAGCACTTATTCGATGTAATTTTTTACATAAAAAATTAGTGCCCGGCCGAAAGTGCGGTCAGTTTCGGCCAAAAGTTCTAGTTTCGGTTTCGGACAAAAATTGTCCAAACCCGAAACATATGGCAGGGCTGTCCAAAGCACAGCCCTTGGATAATATTTGGGCGACTCGCGACGTGTTATTCTTGAACATTTTTTCCGCCTACCTATTTCAAATCAGGGTATAAAATTACGCAAGAATTTATTTCTACGTAAGTATTTATATCTACATAGTGATTTATATTGGCCCGCGAACGCATTTGGTCTGGACCCTGTTCATTAGTATGAATTAGTAATGAGAGTGACTTATAGTGTCCGACTGAAATAGGTTTTTCAGCTGAAACCGAAACTTACGTAAATATATTTTAAATTACTATTATTTATTGAAATCTAGTGTATTTTTAACATACTACTTGCATACACATGGGGACAGTTAAATTAAATAAATATAAAATCGTTATAATACGTAACAAATATAATTTTATTTTCTTTTTATACCATTAATATATCAACTAAATAAATAAATATATCAATTAAATAAATATATTCAAGAAATTATATGTTCTTGCAAATAAAATTTTTAAAAAACAACATTCAGTCAGAAAGACGCACAATATTTTACGATCACTCGTGTGACACGGCGGAAAGTTTCGGTCAATTTTTGGCCGAAACTGAAACTAGATTTTTGGCCGAAACTGAAACAGAACTTTCGATCGGTCACTGCCTGTAACAACAAATTATAATAAATTTATGCTATATTATAAACCCTGCTGTCGCAGTAGGTGGACCTTTGTGGTTAACCTTTAGAAGCACACCGACACAGCTATTTCTATCATCTTAAATAAAAGATTTAAAAGTGGTCGTGTTTTGGTTTGGATGGTGGAAAGGGTTATATAAGGTGTTGCAACTTAGCCCTCGAGGGTAGCAAGGCATCTGTGGTTGACCTCAGGTAGGACTCTTAATGGTGTAATGGTGTCCAACTTACCATCAGGTGGAATGCTCATTTGTTACTACTACTGTATAAGAAATAGTAACAAAATAAACATAAACACTTTCTACACTCATAGCGCCACAGTAGGATTTTCTCCTGTGTGCTATGGACACACAAAGACGAATACACAAACACCCAGACCCAGAACAGAAATCTAAACTCATCATTCAGGTGTCTGTCTGGGCGGGGATCGAACCCGGGACCCACTGCGTGTCAGACCGGTATGTTGACCGCTCCACCATGTGGATCGTCAATAATCATGACTTGGTTTGTACAATGAAAGAAATTTTTAATTACATTTCTTATATTTACGACAATATTATTCAACTTTTTTTGCCTTTTTAATTATCTTAACTACTAAATTGTCTGTTTTAATTTCTTGAACTTTTAACAATACTGGAACCGTCTCATTTGTATCTTGTTCTATGGATTTGTGTTTGCTCTTCACATGCTTGCCAACAGAGTCTCGTCTGTAAAACTTCATGTCGCAGTATGGACAATCAAATTTCTTCTCCTCATAATGTCTTTTCTGATGTACTTCTAACTTAGGTACCGATGTGAAGAACATACCACAAACGGTACAAGGGAAATTGGTGTCTGTATGATTTTTCTTATGTATAGTTATCCTTTCTTTCCTGCTTGCTGTGTAGTTACACATGTCACATTTAAAAGCATCACTTTTCTTGTAATGCACCCAACGTTTATGATTACAAAGTTCACTCAAAGTGTAGAATGTTGATGCACATTTTTCACATGTATATGACTTTATGCCTGTGTGTCTTTGCATATGCTGTTTATAACTCTTCTTTGTCACCAGCTTTTGACATATAGCACATGGTTTTTTCGCCTCCGTGTGTGTTTTCAAATGACGATAAACTCGTGAGCGTCCCTTCAGCAGTTTACCGCAGAAATGGCAAGTTATTTCTATGAGATATTTCTTGTGAGCGGATTCCATGTGTGCCTGGAGGGAGCTCAACTGTGTGTATCGGTTGGGACATAAGGTACATTGACAGGGCTTATCTCCGCTGTGTATAATGATATGTGATTGAATATCTTTCACTCGTTTAGTTTGGTATTTACACTCTGTACAATGGAATATCCTACATTTGCCTTCACCTTCTACATTAACTAATTTGCTAGCAGCTGTGTTACAACTCTGCAACCTATTTTTTTTATGCATGTGGTAGGCTTTGTAACTCTTAAACCGGCGTTTACAGATATCACAAATAAGGGAACTGAGCATGTGAGTTTTTTTCCAATGAACTCGAAGCTTGCATTTGGATTTGAACAAATTACCGCAATCATGACATTCTAATTTTAAATCTATTGCTTTGCTTTTCAAAGGTTTGACTTTGTGAACTGGTTCTTCTTCCAACACGTCAACCTCGTAATATTCCTCTAGATCGTCTGTGCTCTCTTCGAATTTGATCTCTGTAGGCTCCTCTTTCTTAACTATTACTATGTCCTTAACGTCTGTATCACCGCTGAGATCAATAATTGCTTCCTTACTCTCTCTCAAAAACACGTCGGAGTTCACGCACTTTTCTTTAAAATTCACCGCCGCCTCAAGCTCCAGGAGGCAATTCGAACATATTTTCTCAGGAAAACCATCTCCCTTTTTAATTTCGACATTTGTTATCGCTAATATATAATATTGAATAGTGTATTCCTTGCATTTCCCAAATATTGATACGTATTTATTCATATTGGAACTCAAACAGATTCGACACTGCACTAAAGTTTTATTATCATCACTCATATTGAACTAATAATATATATTATACCCTTATTTTAATATGCTATCAATTTATTAATTATTCGTTGTCAGCAACGATTATTAACATGAACTAAAGTGTTTATTACATTTCATCACAAAGCAACATATTCAACATAATGTCATTTGACATTTCCAAATGTGACAATTTTGACAATTATAGACATTGTTTTTACCTGCTACAAACATACAGCCATGACACAGTTTTATGATTTGCAACATAGAATATATTAATTAATTAATATTTAAATGTCTGTATTTACTTAATACTATAAACCTCGTAAATTCAAATAAAATCCGTAACAGTGAAATAAAAATCACTTATTGATATTGTTTAACTAGATGTCGCTAGTGCAGTTGTTAACCGTAATAACTTCATAAACATCAAGAAGGATGTCAGTATCGATCGTTTTGTTTAAAGTATGTAGTCTTAATAGTGTTATTAAAGTATTGTTTACACAAACACTACTTCTTTTTATTCATAAAAGTAACTTAAAAACGACTTCTAGCGCACTCTTGTTGATTCTTTTTGTTGCGTCAGTAAACTATCCTAATATATTGCATATCCTTTAATATTGAGGCGTGGTGACCGAGTGATTATGGTAGAGGTAGCCTTAAAAATCCTTAGCAAAGTATCACACAACCCAATCATACATATTACATACACTTATATTAAAATAAAACACAGATATTTAAAAATAAATATATATTTTGTTTTCGTAATATCATATTTTCACTATAATACATATCACTAGATCACTTTTAGTTTAACATAACTATTATACATTGTTACTAATGTCTTTACAACTTATTCTAAGTAGTTACTTTAGTCTAGACAGTAACATAATACGTAATAAGCCTAAAAGACTAGTTAAAGACATTTTGCGGGGACGAAAGTTAGCAAATAAGCTGGTCATTATGCTAAATAACAAAGTTATCAAATTTTACTCAAAGTAACAAAGTATTTATAGGTGTACATGAAGTTAAATTCATTAATCGGTTCTATGTTCCTCCGTATATTTCTTATACTGATCATTGTAATATTAAAATTTTCCAAAAGTCGATTGGGTTCACTTTTTTTAAATCGAAAAACCTAAATTAAAGTTATTTTCAAAATGATTGTATTCCGCATTAAAGTACATGGGCGTTACCAGATGATCCAAGGGAAGAAGACAGGACAGTATATAAAACAGTATTTCAAACTAGGCTTTTGGTAACGCCCATGTTCAGTATCTTAATGTAACAAAAATGTTTTAGGCACTTCTTCGCTCATACAGCAACTCAACTACAATACAAATAACCATTTGGTCCCAAATACTTAACACGTTATAACTATAATGCTTAAAAACATATACTTGTAAAGAATTATGCTATACTATACTGATATTATATATAACCAAATTTATTTCATTACCAGGAAAAATATTTTAATTTTTTACATACACATTTATCATGCAGTCAACCTAACGGTAAGTGGCCACTGCCGCCCAAGGACATCTGTAATGAACCCTAGCTAAGATCAGTCTTACCTGAGGTTGGCCACAGATGCGTCGCTACCCTGGGATTAAGTTGGAACCTCTTGGAAAAGCATGTCTCCCTAACCACATTCTTTAAACGAAAATATATCAGTGCTATATGACCATTTTCTCATGAGATATATATATGTATATACATTTTATTATTATGAACCAATTTCGCTTTCATACTTTGGAACCGGGGCGATTGGTCATAATATTAATATTTTTATTCCATAAAAATCCTGTTCAATGTTTGTACTACCCACGGAAAGCAGCAATTCAAAATTTAAAAAATGTTTTAAATTTCCTTGTCCGTCTATACTATGAATATAATACGACATTTCATATGCTCAATGAGGGCAGAGAATAAAATTTAAATTACAAGGAGAATACACTAATTTTAGATACATATCTCATGATTTCTTGAAGGAGTAATAGATCAAATATATTTAACAGTTCTTAGAATATTACAATTTCGTTGTTTAAAATTCTTTTTCATTAATGTTCCGAGATTCATTATAATAATACTCTAGAACATTACACAAAAATACCTTAATATTATATTATACATGAAAATATGAATTACCGGAACCAAAAATCACACACACATTCTCTCCGATTACTATTACAACACATTAAAGTGTAACAGGGCATGCACTATCAGTAATATGGACATCATCAAATAGGGGGGAGCAGAGGGGACAACTTCCCCTTCCCTAGAGATTCAAAAACGTATTACAGATTTGATATTCTACCATTTGGCGTCGTTAAAAGTGGCAGCTGAGCCTCCCTCCCTAAAATGCAAAGATCAATGCTCCATATATCATCCCTAGCATCTGCTCTCCCCTCGGGTCAATGGCTGATAAAGCCCTTGATCACTGAAATTATTTTAATACCACGTGTATATAACATGTATCTTATGATTAATATGTCATCGTCAACCATTATTGTCCCACTGCTGGGCACGGGTCTTCTCTCAGAATGAGAGAGTTTTACTCCATAGTCCACCGCGCTGGCCAAGTGCGAATTGGTAGACTTTACACATCTCTGAGAACTCATTTTTTTAAAGAACTAGGTGTGCAGGTTTACTCATGATGTTTTTTTCTTCACCATAACTTAATATATATAAATTACGTGCCACGT
>DWTU01003116.1:0-10727 GCA_018251515.1 Cecropterus confusis
GTCTGGCCGGGGATCGAACCCGAAACCCACTGCATGTCAGACCGGTATGGTGACCGCTCCGCCACGCGAGTCGTCAGTAATAGTAGTAATAGCCACTTGTATGCTTATTTGCATAAACTTTAAAACTTGTACACTACGACAGTGTACATGCTTACAAGTTTATAATTGCAATAATATTTCAACACACGCGTATTAAAGTTTAGTGCAATATTACATTTTAAGCGCCCACGTGCGTGCTTTTAAGAAAGGTTGACACTAGACATTGGGTAACAAGTAGCCGTTGTTAAGTAAACATCTACAGTTGTTTTAAATTATGCATGACAAGCGTTTTTTATATATATAGATAGATTGACTGTCTTCGCATAAACATGTATTATAAATACTTAGTTACTTGTATTGTTAAAATAGGTGTGCAAGTAATATAATACTATTTTTAATATTTTTTAATATATTAATTTTTTTTTCTAATAAACAACGCTTTCTACACTCATAGCCCCACACTAGGATTTTCTCCTGTGTCGTGGATGCCATGGAAACATAAATACGAATACACAAACACCCAGACCCAGAACAGAAATCTAAACTCATCATTCAGATGTCTGTCTGAACCCACTGCGCGTCAGACCGGCATGATGACCGCTCCGCCACGAGGGTCGTCAACTGTAAATATACTATAAACTGTCGTCATACTGTAAATATCAACAAACTTTTAGCAATTGTAGCAACGAACTTTTAGTGATTTGTTTTTTTCTACGCTCTGAATTTTCGCAACACAATTTCGAAAGGTGATGCAAAATTATCTTGATAGTTTGGCGGTCAAAGATAATATCACAAAAGATAAATTGACAGATAGGCTTCAAATAGCGATTGTGTCTTAACTTATGAATTATTTGTTATCACAATATCTCAGCATTTATGTTTAGGTATGTAATACATTAAAACACCAATAGTCTACTAATCTCTACGTATGATATAGTACTTTCTATTACATTTTTACGATAATTTCCTCGGCGTTTTCTAGCTGCCATTTGTAAAGTGTTATAATAAGAACACAACAAACCAACTCGTTTTATATGACAGCGAAATCAAAGTGGACTTTTAACAATTGTTACGTAAAGTAACAATTGTTTAAAAGTGTCCACTTCGATTCGCTTCAAGATACGCCAGCTTAAAATTGGTAGGACATTGATCAGCCGGCGCCTTGCGCTTGCCGCACCGTTACGTAAATTGGAATGTCCAGGGTTGCCAGGCGTCCTGACATATTTCCTTTTTTCAGACTAATTATGTCTAAATTAGTATGTCTAACTTTGTTATTCTTTTGGTTAAAATTGATGCGATACCCTTTGAGCTAAATTGGTTACTAGTAAACTATTTTGAAATGAACGAAATACATGGGCCGGATTGACAAGGCACGTTAGGCTGTAGAACAGTCTAGTTTTTAAGGTTTAATGTCTGGCACGAAGCAAAGTAATATGGCAATATTTGGATGTTTGTGTCTGGCAACCCTGCATGTGCCGGGCGAAACCGGCGCGCCCCGGAGACGCCTCAGGCGATCACACACTACACACGTAAAAGAAACATCGACCTAATTTATAAACAGGCGTTAAATTTTAAACCGTGTCACGACTCGTGTGACAATGCAATCGTTAAGATAACAAAGCCTTTTTAAGCGTACATTTTTTGCAATCGAACTTATTGCGATTAGCAAATTCGCTCGCACCGTTCTTGTTCTCATAAAATTGTTTCTTAGCTTAAAATTGGTTAAGATAATTAAGGGTATTATGGAAGAATGTCAATAAACAAAAACTTTAGACTGTTACATCAAGACGTGTGATCGTGACATAGCAATTGTATATCATTTCCTATAAGTATAAAGTACCTAGTACCTTTGAATCGGACAAGATCAACAGTCGCACTTCATACGTAGAGACGGATGTTTGTTGGTAGGCGGAATACCATGAGCGGTTACTAAGCTTGATACTGACCTTGACTCGTTTTGCTCATAACAGATGTTTAACCGTAAGTGGATAATAGCGAACATCTCATCAATAAATATAAGATAGCGCGTCATCACGACCGGTATGGTGTGATGGCGCATCGTGCAAGCTCAGGGTTGGTTTTAATTAAATTTTATCGCTAATCCGTGGACTGCGTGACCTACTTTATTTAACATAACTTCACCTATTCCAATGCCCTTACTATTGGTTCATTATGTTTCCTGAAATTTATCAACATTTGCATTGCATCAACATACAATTGTACGTTAAAGTTATCGTTTCAGCCGTATATTGGAATGTATGGGCTAAAACAGAAAGTGATCGTTTTGAGGAAACATAATATGTTCGTACTAAAGACACAGATTATAAAACATTCAACATAAAGGCGACTGAGATGAGCTTTAATTATGTAACACATATAATATGTTATATTATGACTTCAATATAATTAGTATTATATTTATCAATTAACCGTGTCATATTATGTCAATATGTTTTAAATGTGTTCTCAGCCAATCTGTTACAAGTAAAATATTCCACCAGTTACCACAAAATTACCATGTAAATAATGTTTAAAATTGTATTCTGAATGTGCTACATTTCACGAATTTATTCAAATACAAGTTGCGATGAATTTTCTTTATGGCATCTGAAGATGTAGCAATATAAGGTTTTTAAACTGAGTCATGCCTATACGTAGTGATGAGATGGAAAGTTATGATTATCATTTGCATAAAGGCCTTATAACTAATTAAGTGAAAAAAATACAAAAAAAGATGATTTCTGTTTTATATAAATATATTAATTTATAAAGTGGTTTTTGCTGACCCCTTAAATCCATGTTATAAGTATATATTTTACATAATATACATAACTGTTTATTTATAAATCGCTTATGTGTTGCACATCTTGGCCTTTATCGTTACATAAATATAATTAGGAGAAATCCGGAATCCGTAAAGCCAATGATGTTACTCAAACAATTTCCTGCATTTAATATTGAAATATTTTCTTTATTTCTAATGGTTTTAAAGATATACGTGACAGTAAATATCTGTATATGATTTATATTAGTGATTAGGAATTATAAGTACTTAGTAGAAAAAGTTATTTAAGTTATTTAACTTGCGTTTTAATATTTATTAATTTTGGTAAAATGTAATGATGGAATAAAAATACTGATAGTATGGAAAGCATTTGTAACTTAAGGTATTTGGTTTTAACCATATACTAGATGAACAAAAAAAGGATATTTGAAATGAGTATGTATGTAAAATCTATAGTATAAATTAAAAGAATATCGATAGTATAAATGAAGAACCTGAATTGCTAATTTTAATTTACCTTTTAGTTAATTAATAATTCATATGAATATAGAATAAATATATAAGGTATAATTCCGGGATATTAGTCTAAAATATGTTTGTTTCGGAAATAAAATGCTTAAAATATACTGGATGTAAATTTGACTACTTTAATATGACTACCTACTTAATACCTACACAGCCGTTTTGAATTGTTATTGTTTGTTTTTTTAATTTGGATGTGTTTACCCACGTGATGTTTGAGAAACGTGTTATCCTAGCCGATTTAAAAGATCTTTTTAATAAGATGACAGCAGCAAACATGCAGTTCTATCATGGGCGGCAGTGACGAATATCATTGCCGCCCATGGACATATGCAACTTCATATAGAACAGTATTATGTCAAGTCAATCAAAACTTCCACTACCACCAAAATTCAATAACTGCTTCATGTTAGAATTAAGTGCGGCGGCGAGATATCCTCCGTCGGACCATAATCGTTATACTTTTCAAATAATATTTTATAACATAGAATACACGTCGTTTTTTGCAATTCCATGTACTATTAGCAAATTCAGGCATACAATGTATTTCCACGGGGGTGTTGCAAGCGGTTCGAGGCCGGCCGACTGTTTCGGTCACGATCCCGCGCCGTCGTGCCGCCGTGAACCGAGACTACTCAACACCTAGACAATAGCTACTTCAAACACTAATCACTAATGACGCCTCTCGACACAGCTGCTGAATTGATTTAAACTGTATTCCGAAAAAATGTGAATTTAGTAACTTATAACATGCGGCTTTATAACATAGATAAACGCATTAAGGGTTGGGACAATAAAAATACTACTTTAATTTTAATATTTACGTGAAAAACAAAAGCGTTCAAGCGTGATAATATGTATAACTTTAGGCATTATTTCCCAATATACATATATAATATTTTTGACTTAACAGTATTTCCAGCCATCTTTGAGCGGAACTTGTTCATCCGTAATAAACATTTAGTTTCATACTTATACAAATTGTTCGTACCCACTTTTAGATGTTATTATCATATTTACTTAGATTGTGAGCATCCCCGCTGGTTTGAAGACGGTAATATAGCAATTTCGTGACTTTATTGAGAAAAAGGGCACGAAAATCATGATGAACTAATGACTGCACGGACAAGATACATCTTGTATCTTATTTCGTATCAGCGTGTATAAATTTTAAGCTGCCACGATCCATTCTATAACTTGTCAGCTCACCGAGTCAAACTTACTTAACTTATTCTGTAATGTTCTTGATTCCGTAAAGCATGTCTAAATGACGTACTCTTACGTATTAAGCCTCATGAAGCTTTTTTTATATTGCAAATACAAAATTCCGCGCAACGATCTCGTAAACACAGTTGCGTTAATCTGAATTTCGTGAAATTCGAAGGTGTATTAGTGATGTAATGTTTATGTGTTTAGAAGGTACGTTCGTAAATCCCATTTAAAATACAAAATCCTAATTTTATTGTTAATCATTCCAAGCTACTGGTTTTAAATTTCCCTCCGCTCCTAAAACCTCATGAGTAGTATGCATTGTATACGTGTACGAGTTGAACCGCATATAAACCGCACTTGTGTGTTTAACGCTAAGTTCAAACATTGTTACGTAAAAAGAGTCACATATAAACAAATAAATATTTTACAGACAAAGCGTAAACAAATAAAGCAAAGACACGGACAGATCACAAATGGAATTAGAAACGGATCCCAACGAATCGTTCGTGTTGTCACCATATGCATATAAATGACAGTCATTAACATCTACATTGTCCCTATTACATAGTATTTATTCATATAAATATTTTTGGGACAATATTAGCTTAGAGAACAGTTTTATATATTTCTAGCAGAAGAGCCAGGTTACAAAGGCCTAAATGTTTCTGGAACTCGAAATAAAGCTTACATATTCAGCGTCGCCTTGCATGCCCAGCCTAGCCTAAGTCTAGATATATTTTGATAGAAGGTAGCTTATCTTTCACAAGCAATCAATTATTTTGAAAATATAATTTCCAATATTAAGAGGAAACACGTCGAAAGTACTTAAAAAGTATTTTGCAATACTATATTAATATTTAAAAGAGTCTAAAGTCTTAATATAGCTTATTGCTTAACAAGAAAATATGAAGAATTGAGATAAAGATAACTGTAAAATACTTAAACGCTAAAGGTATTGAAATATCCGTACCGAACTAACAATACAAGCGTAAACTATAATTACAGGTAAACTTTAAAAGTAATTCATATTTACCGATTTCGTATAACTGCCCAGTTAAACTTAACCATTCTATTTGTAAGTGCCTAGGAAATTTCAAAACAAAGTAAGATTTCCTAATTAGAATTGCGGTACTTTTAATTCTTTGATGTAATGTGTGCATAAATAGATACCTACGTTTATTCATGGTCGATACCAAGATTCTAATGGATACTTGAGTATTGCATGTCAAATTAAAGATTAACTTAGTAGTACTTCATAAACATTATCGTAAACTGTTAAGAAATGATATAATGAATCCTGTAAGACTTAATAGAAAAATAAAAGGTGTAGATACAGATACAGATATAGATGTATTTAGAAATAATGGGATTTAATAGGCTATTTCGCTGAAGTAGATTTGAACAAAAGGTTTTTATAAAATTGAAGTAGCAAACAAGCATGCAGACCACATAATGGTAAATGTTAGTCCGTCTCACACAGACAGGGCAACAAAATACTACAACTTTACATAGAATAGGGGTTCTACCTGAACTCAATTACAGATGCATCGGCACTTCTGAGGATTAAAATGATCGCTTCGTATCAAGTTAGCCTGCACCCTTCTAACAGAATGCACGAACTACTCAAATTTCATGTGAGAAATAAGTGTGACGATAGTTCCTCCCCGGTCGAATCAATCGTACTTTGCCATTTATATTAATAAAGTTTTATTGGCAAAATATTAATTAATCCCTAAACATAGGTTGTTTTTATACGAAGAGGTGATCTGTGAATTTCGATAATATTGTCGTATAACATTTAAGAATCAAACGAGAATTCAGGCCACCCACGGATATCTGTAACCTAATCTATAATAAATAGGGTTTCTGACTGAAGCCATACATGTTTTTACTCTAGAAGTCTAGATACTCTCAAATATAATTCAGCCGTCAAATTAAGTGTGTCTTAATTTAAACAATCAACAAAATTAATCTATTAAAAATACATATGTATGTTATATTATGTAACAGTTTACGCGTAGTAACGTTCACGATATTACACATTAATGTTTTATAACTTAAACACCTGATTATTTTTAGTATAATCTGTTAGCTGGTCATTATAAAATGTTATTTAAATAAATTAGAATTATTTAAATACGAAATCACTTTATAAACGTTTTAATACGGATTATAATCACTTATGTATCTCTTTCGTATTTATGTTATACTAAGTTCAGATTATTATGAATACATATTAGTGGTCCTGGCCAGACGTAGCACTGCCACAAAAAATAATCATGATAACGCGGCCACGCATATGTGCAGAGTTTCACTTAAATCGAGGTTTCAGATATTAGCGTAGACAAAATTTGTTTGTGTCACACTTGTTTTTATTTCATACTAGGTTTTTCCGGCGGCTCATCGCGCCCCACTTCCGTCACGTCTACCACCGTAATGAGTATCCTATGTGTTAATCTAGGTCATTAACTATCTGTTTGCCAAATTTCAGCGAAATCCGACCAGTAGTTTTTGCGTGAAAGAGTAACAAACTCACATACATCCACACAAACTTTCGCATATAATATTAGTAAGATAAGATCTTAAATGTACATGAAGAAAATATTTAAGAACTAGTGCATAAATGATTCAAGTTATTTCATAACGTAACTTCAATGAATTGCATTACATAGAAAAGACTTCAACGCGCGTACCATTTTTAAAGTTATATAAGGAATTAACCGATAAAAGTATTAATACTGCTAAAATAATTTCGTTCATGTTATTGTTATTTTTTAAACAAAATATAAATGCAGAAGAAATTTAATATATATTGTGTTTTGTGATATTAGTGGTTGTCTTTACAGTCATTACAGTGAGACATAAGTTCGAATGAGTTAATTACATTTTCAAGATTGTCCTAATATAAACATGTATATTTGCCAAATTTCTATTACTATTTTCGTAGTTTTAAATAATACTAATAATGATTTCGAATTATTTAAATTTAAAACAAATCAAGACGTATCGCATTCTATTGTCTTATCACGTCTCTGAACTTAAGTTGCAAATTGACCCTTGACATCCAGCAATTAAACAACAAAAGCGCCATACTATTACGTTGAAAGAATCACGTTTCGCTAGCATCTATGTGTAGCCTTGAACCGTTGCGCAATGACCGCCATTTATTCCAACCTTAGAGTAATAATTAACGTAGAGTGCGACCAAGTTACTAACACCTTGGTATGAATCGTAGGCAGATGTGGTACAGCTGTTTACAATTTGCTTCTTTGTGAAATATACGTCTATTTAACAACGAAATTTGTTAATTCACTCCACTTGCACTTGCCTTTTAACGCAATATACCATGTCTGGGAAAAACGTTCTGACCTATGCCGAATTTTCGTACCCGAGTAGGCTTGGTCTATACTTTATAATTACCCTAAGGTCTCGTCGTAGACATCAAGTGTCAGTATATAGCTGAAGGCGATCGCACACTTTACATTTCGTCGTGACTATTACAATTGATAAGTCATCTTACATATATTGCTAACATTTTACAAATATTAAGTCTTATGAGCAGTATGATATTTTGTCGTACGATATCAATATTAATTCCCAATTTAGGTACAAATTATTGAGTAAAAGCGGTGTACATTAATTTCCTTATTATTATGACCTAATTGAACACATTATTTCAGTGCTAAATATTTGCAATCACGCTACTTTCTTGTAGCCAAAGGCATGTAGTGGTGGTTATTATTTACTTATTAGTAATACTTTTAAATACATACGTTAACTTCCTGATCTACTAAGCAACATTTCCATTTAGATTTAGGAAAAAGTATAGTTTCATAAGGAATGATAAGTTTATTTGTTTGGGATAAATTTATTTATTAATAGTTGTATTATTATATGTAGCTATTGTATAAAATATATATCATTTGTCATTCAGACCGAAGAAGAAGGATATGAAGAAGTCATTTACCGCTTTTCAAAATAGTCACTATTATTAAGAATTCACTATTATTATTACTTCACTTAAAATAATTATTTAGAATAATTGTTTACTTCGTCGTTTTTAAGACACCCTCATCCATCTGTCTTATTATCAAGCTGTATCTTATTAACCGTGATAGCTAATTTTTGTTTAGCTTTAGGAAAAAAATATAAGAGTGGCTACTGCCAAGATAAGGTTATGAAATATTCTACTATTACACACGCAATAATAGATAAGGCATCTTTGATGTATCTATTGCAATCGTTACGTCTCCTTTTGTATTATTTTTGCAATAGCTGAACTTCTTTTATCTTGGAATTTAGTACAGCAAAAATACGTGATCAAATATTTGTATTAGAATAGTACTACATGTAATAATATAAACAGAACACGCTAAAAATGATAAGGCTTACATTTGTTGACTTTACTTTTCTTAATATTATATTTATTAACGTTAACATTTAAAAAAATCCGAACACTCTATATTTATTTAACAATTTTAATATAAAGGAGCTTCAAGATTTTATTTCAATATTATAATGTGTCAATATCATTCCGTACCTCTTGCTTAAGCTCCTCGTCCGCCCTACAGGCAAAGAGCTCTACGGAGAATTCATTGCATTAAAACATATCTATTTATTACCGAAAGTTTACCGGGAATGTTAAGCATTGAGGTGTTATTGTTTAATCGGTCTACGGTAGAGACACGAGTCAAGTTCTAACTTAGTCTTTCAGAATAGCAATGATCAACCTTAGGCAGGTCTATAATCCAACTTTGTTTTAATTGTTGAGTTTATGGGCAGTAACAGTCATTTGCTATCAGATTGATTGCAAGCTTGTTTGTTGCTTTAAATTCTCAAAATTCCTAAGCCCTTACAACAAGATACTACAAATGAACTAATTCTCTAAGTTCCGTTGCTCAATTCGTCCTTCGCACGTCACAGTGAAGTGACGGCGCGTAATCATGTGACGCCGTACTCTCGCATTGTCTCGCTCATTCGTGGGAACGTCTTTTTGTTGTCTTAAATTTAGTTGGGATTCCTAAAATCAATTGTGTGTTCACACATAACAATCGTGAGGTACGTGGATCATGATCGTCCTTAAATGATATTGTGAAATTGTAAGGATATCGCGATTAAAAGTAAAGAAATAATGCATGTATGCAATAGCAATTAATTTATACTCATTTGTATATGTTTCAGTTTAATTTTACGCAAAAAGTTACTATTGTAATAAACTATAAAATGTGTATATACGTAATGAATAGATAACCTCTTTCCCTTAGGAAGTCGATTAAAAATAACTATCATGGTCCGATTTTACAAGATCTGGTATAAAGAATTACAACATTTTTGGAGAGTAAGATTATAATGTAATACATACATTATATTTAAATATATTAAAATTACAAAATATAATTACTACAACAGTGAAAAGCGAGGGAACCCAATGGAAAATTAAAGAGCGTTATATTACTTTATTGTAAATAACGTAACATGACGTTAATTTAAGAGTGATAATGTAATGCAATACTATTATAAGTTCATTAGCGCTGTCATTCAATGGATGTTCCAAGATGTTTGATCCGCGGGGCTGTTGCAAGTATTGCTCGTGGGGTATTACAATAGAACCCATTCACGTCCAAGATAATTGTCATTTGAATATACTAAGAAACTAATAGCAAGTATGTATTCATGTGCAATTATATTTACAAAATGTTACCACGATATTTCATGGTGCACCTTGTGTTTGTATGTACGTATTTGTAGTATTAAACAAAAGGTTACTTTGGGACAGTTTATAGATTTAATACTTTTCCAATAAAGTATGATATGAATATGGCAGCTAAAGTCCCAAGCCATGTTTAAGTTTTTTACAAGTAGTTCCTCGTAGAAGTTTCTTACAAGTAACTACATCCTAGAGTAGAATGAGATGATAAAGATTGCATTTTAACACATTACTCACATTGTTGGGCATGACATTTTCTTTTAGGATAAGAAGAATGAGACTTCATAGTTTTCATATTACTGCTATGTTGGGAAAATCTCATGATTTTCCCAATATCACGACGACCCACGTGGTGGAGCGGTTACCATACCGGTCTGACACGCAGTGGGTCCCGGGTTCGATCCCCGGTCAGATAGTCATCGGAATGACGAGTTTAGATTTCTATTCTGGATCTGGGTGTTT